>CM075730.1:113980561-114104795 GCA_037974335.1 Prionace glauca | reverse complement strand
CCAGAGAACACTGAGCTCATCTCCTCCGCTGGTCGCGCTGTCCCTTCCTCCGCAGGAAGCTGTCCGGGGGGAACCCTCACTGTGACTCCGCTCCAAAGCCAACCAGTATCCTCGGGCAGGAAGGCTCTGTTGACAGTCGAGTTGTGCGTAGATTTTGATCTGATTTATCATTGTCACGTATTAATATACAGTGAAAAATATTGTTTCTTGCGTGTGATACAGACGAAACATACCATTCATCGAGAAGGAATACTTTTAACATTTAAGAAAAATTTGGGCGGGTTCATGGGTGAGAGGGGGGTCTGGGGGGGATATGTTCCAAGTGCAGGTCAGTGGGACTGGGCAAAAAATGGTTCAGCACAGACAAGAAGGGCCAAAAGGCCTGTTTCTGAGCTGTAATGTTCTATGGTTCTATGGAAAGGAGAGAGTGCAGGATGTGGTGTTACAGTCATAGCGAGGGTGTAGAGAAAGATCAACTTAATGCAAGGTAGGTCCATTCAAAAGTCTGACAGCAGCAGGGAAGAAGCTGTTCTTGAGTCGGTCAGTATGTATCCTTAGACTTTTGTAGCTTTTTCCCCGGTGGAAGAGAGAATGTCCGGTGTGCGTGGGGTCCTTGATTATGCCGGCTGCTTTTCCGAGACAGAGTCAGTGGATGGGAGGCTGCTTTGTGTGATGGACTGGGCTACATTCACCACCTTTTTGTAGTTTCTGAAACCACAAAACGCTGGAAAATCTCAGCAGGTCTGGCAGCATCCGCAAGGAGAGAAAAGAGCTGAGGTTTTCTCTCCTTGCAGATGCTGCCGGACCTGCTGCGATTCATAAGAACATAAGAAATAGGAGCAGGAGGAGGCCATCTAGCCCTTCGAGCCTGCCCCGCCATTCAATAAGATCATGGCTGATCTGTCGTGGATCAGTTCCACTTTCCCACTTTCTCCCCATAACCCTTAATCCCCCTGTCTGTCAAAAACCTATCTACCCGTGTCTTAAATATATTTAGTGAGGTAGCCTCCACCACTTCAACGGGCAGAGAATTCCAGAGACTCACCGCCCTTTGAGTGAAGAAGTTCCTCCTCAACTCCGTTCTAAACCGCCCCCCCCCCCCCTTATCTTGAGGCAGTGCCCTCTAGTCCTGCTGTCCTTTCTACCTCTACCCTATCCATCCCCTTCATTATCTTGTACGTTTCTATAAGATCCCCCCTCATCCTTCTAAACTCCAACGAGTACAGACCCAGTCTATTTAGTCTCGCTTCATAGTCCAACCCCCTCATCTCTGGTGTCAGCCTAGTGAACCTCCTCTGCACTCCCTCCAAGGCCAATGTATCCTTCTGCAAGTGCGGTGACCAAACCTGCACACAGTACTCCAGCTGCGGCCTCACCAGTGCCCTGTACAGTTGCAGCAAGACCTCCCTACTTTTATATTCAATCCCCCTCGCTATAAAGGCCAGCATCCCATTCGCCTTCCTGACCACCTGCTGCACCTGCAGACTGGGTTTTTGCGACTCATGCACAAGGACCCCGAGGTCCCTCTGCACCATAGCATGCTGCAGCTTTTCACCCTTTAAATAGTAATCCCTCCGACTATTATTCCTGCCAAAGTGGGTAACCTCACACTTGCTAACATTGTACTCCATCTGCCAGGTCCTCACCCACTCGCCCAGCCCATCCAGATCCCTCTGCAGACTTTCCACACCCTCCGCGCAATTTGCTTTTCCACTCATCTTCATGTCATCAGCAAATTTCGTCACCCTACACTCAGCCCCCTCCTCCAGATCATCTATATAAATGGTAAATAGCTGAGGCCCCAGCACCAATCCCTGGGGCACCCCACTAGTCACCAACCGCCGATCAGAATAGCACCCATTGATACCAACTCTCTGCCTTCTATTAGACAACCAATCCTCTATCCACGCTAACACCTTACCCCCAACTCCATGCCCCCTGACCTTCTCTCTTCCGATTTCAGCATCCACAGTAATTTGCTTTTACCTTTGGTAGTTTCTTGCAGCCTTGAGCAGTAGGTGGATGAAGTGCTGTGAAAACAGGCTGGGTGGAAGCAGTGTGAGCTATTTGCTGTTGGAAGGGCTAACAGCAGCAGGATAGATGCATCAGCTTATTTTGATATTGCACCTTTCTGTGTACATCTGTACATTCTTGTCCTTCTTCATACATTGTGAAGCTAACTGCTCCTCTCTCTGTCTACTGCCCCTTGCTCATACAATCTTTACTTTGTTTCTCCCCTAGGAACTGATATATAAAGAATTCTTTTCACAAGGAGACCTGGTAAGTCAATATTTATAAATGTTATCTAATGCCACTGGGATTCAGTATGCTGCTTTTAGATATTTTTTATTCATTTACGGTCAGCATTTATTGACGTGGAGATGCCGGCCTTGGACAGCAAGAAGTCTGACAACACCAGGTGTTAAAGTCCAACCGGTCACTATCAAATAAATCGGTTGGACTTAAACCTGGTGTTGTCAGACTTCTTACAGCATTTATTGCCCATCCCTAGTTGCTGTGGCTCTGGAGTCACATGTAGGCCAGACCGGGGTAAGGACGGCAGATTTCCTTCCCATTACTGAACCAGATGGGTTTTTCCAACAATCCACAATGGTTTCATGGTCACCATCACTGAGACTAGCCTTTCAACTCGTGGGTTTTCTCCGGGTGCTCCGGTTTCCTCCCACACCCCAAAGATGTGCTATTAGGCTGATTGGCGGTAATAAATTGTCGCTAAATTAGTTTCCCTCAAATGTGGATGGCCATAAAACATTGGATAAGGGTCATGGGTGGAGGGGGGGACTGGCGGTGTTAAGATGGCGGCGTGGGCTCGTTGGGCCGAAGGGCCTGTTTCCCGGGCTGTTTTTGTTCTTTGTATCTAACTCTAGATTTATCAAGTTTCTTTTTTATATTTTACTCCAATTCAATCCTATCAAATCAAATCCAATTCAGAGTCCCAACAAGTTGGGACATTCCCGATCCAAGCTGACAATTGGGCTTGATCTACATGATCCAAGCTGATTGGAGTAGGCATAGCTCCTCCTCCAAGGCTTGATCTCATTTGCATCTTAGCCAAAAGGCCGAGATACCGCTTTTAAAAATTGCTTCAAATGAAGTTAAAATGCAACCTAATGACTTCATCCAAGTACAGCATGTCCATACTACACTTGATCTTAGCCAAGATTCTTCGGTAGGAATAACAGATGTGTTGAGTATAGGGCTAACGGGAGGACTTTGAATAGTGTGGAGGAGCAGATGGATCTAGGTGTATGTGTACATAGATCCCTGAAAGTTGGGAATCAAGTAGATAAGGTTGTTAAGAAGGCATACGGTGTCTTGGCGTTTATTGGTAGGGGGATTGAATTGAGGAGTCGCAGCGTCATGATGCAACTGTACACAACTCTGGTGCGGCCGCACTTGGAGTTTTGTGTGCAGTTCTGGTCCCCACATTACAGGAAGGATGTGGAGGCTTTGGAGAGGGTGCAGAGGAGGTTTACCAGGATGTTGCCTGGTATGGAGGGGAGATCCTATGAGGAGAGACTGAGAGATTTGGGGTTGTTTTCGCTGGAAAGAAGGCGGCTAAGAGGGGACCTCATTGAAACATATAAAATGATTAGAGGTTTAGACAGGGTAGATAGTGATAGCCTTTTTCCTCAGATGGAAAAAACTAGCACGAGGGGGCACGACTTTAAATTAAGGGGGGGTAGTTATAGGACAGATGTCAGGGGTAGGTTCTTTACCCAGAGGGTGGTGAGGGATTGGAATGCCCTGCCAGCTGCAGTTGTAAATGCGCCTAGTTTGGGGGCGTTTAAGAGATCTGTGGATAGGTTTATAGACGAAAAGGGATTGGTTTAGGCTAGTGGGTCATTGTTTTGTAACTGGTCGGCGCAACATCGTGGGCCGAAGGGCCTGTTCTGCGCTGTAATGTTCTATGTTCTAAAAAAAATAGTTTATTGAAGTTGCTATAACAGGATTTGAACCTCAGAGCACCACCTTCTGGATTACAGTCCAATGGCATTCCCACTGCATCACCATCCTCCTTTGGGATTTGGTGCTAGTGAAGGAACTGAAGTTTTATTCAGTGCCCACAAGTAGGCTTATATTAACACTGCAATGAAGTTACTAGTCGTCACACTCCAGTCCCTGTTTGGGTAACACTGACGGAGGATTTAGCACGGCCAATCCACCTAACCAGCACGTCTTTCAGACTGTGGGAGGAAACCAGAGCCCCCCAAAGGAAACCCACGCAGACACGGGGAGAATGTGCAGACTCCACGCAGACGGTGACCCGAGCCGGGAATCGAACCCGGGTCCCTGGCCGCTGTGAGGCAGCAGCGCTAACCCGCTGCGCCACCGTGTTGAGTTAAGGTGGGGGTGTCAGAGTTTTGGATGAGCTCACGTTTTGTGGAGAGCGCAGCGAGGGACGTAGGCCGGGAATCCTTTGGAATAGTCAAACCTGAAGGGTAGCACAGACACGGATGAAGGTTTCAGCAGTCGATAAGCTGAGGCAGGGGTAGGGAGGGATGATTATTGAAAGGGTGGAAATAATTAAATCACACTGATGGATCGGTGGCGGAACGGAGGAAGCGTCAGGCGTGTACCTTAGACTCCAATATGTTGGAAAAGATTGCAAAGATTCATAGGATCCCTACAAGGGAGCACCCGGAAGAAACCCACGCAGATACGGGGAGAATGTGCAAACTCAGCACAGACATTGACCCCAGCCGGGAATCGAACCCAGATCCCTGGTGCTGTGAGGCAGCAGTGCTAACCCGTGTGCCACCGTGCCAGTGCAGTTCAGCCTAGGATAGTGCCCAGGCCGGCGTAACAATGCAACTTCCCCACAGTGACTGTCGCCCTCAGCGAGCTGTGACCTTTTGTGTTTTTCCTCGTTGTTTGCAGGAGAAAGCAATGGGGAATAATCCGCTCGAGATGATGGATCGAGAAAAGGCCTTTGTCCCAGAACTCCAGATCAGCTTCATGGAGCACATCGCCATGCCAACCTACCAGTAAGTCCCCAGGACAAGGATCTCCTCCGCTCGTACTGACAAATCCGCGGATAGTGGATAAACGGGAGAGAAGAACCCAAGGGTGAGGTGACGGGCGGGAGCGTTGGAATTGCTCACATGGATTTCCCAATTGGAACTGGATAATTATCAGGAGAGAAAAGGGTGAGCAAGGCTACAGGGGAAAGAGAGAGAAAGCTGGGCAGTGAGTCCGCAGGGGGGGGGGGACACTGAGTCAAATGGGGAATGTTCTGGAACATTCCCCAGGATTTCAGCTGCCAATGGATCCCAGAACACCAAACACAGCCGAAAGGAACAGCCCAGACTGTTAGAGGAACTGAACAGAGGGTCCCAATCAGCCAAGGCACCATTTGCTGCCCTGTTAATTCCCATGGCCTTAAACCAAGCAGTGGGACATGAGAACACACCACAAATGCCCTTGACAACTAACCCACTGTCTGCCCATTACAACAAGCAGAGCTCACATCCTGAGCGCATTTTTAAAAAAAAATTGTGGGTGTCGCTGGCTGGGCCAGCATTTTTTTGCCCATCCCTAATTGCCCCTTCAGAAGGCGGTGGTGAGCTGCCTTCCTGAATGGCTGCAGCCCATGTGGTGTAGGTACACCCACAGTGCTGTTAGAACATAGAACCCTAGAACCCTACAGTGCAGAAACAGGCCCTTCGGCTCATCGAGTCTGCACCGAACACAATCCCACCCAGACCCTATCCCCATATCCCTACACATTTTACCTGCTAATCCCTCTAACCTACACATCCCAGGACACTAAGGGGCAATTTTTTAGCATAGCCAATGAACCTAACCCGCACATCTTTGGACTGTGGGAGGAAACCGGAGCACCCGGAGAAAACCCACGCAGACACGAGGAGAATGTGCAAACTCCACACAGGCAGTGACCCGAGCCGGGAATCGAACCCAGGACCCCTGGAGCTGTGAAGCAGCAGTGCTAACCACTGTGCTACCGTGCCTCCGTTAGGGAGGCAGTTCCAGGATTTTGACCCAGTGACAGTGAGAGAATGGCAATGTATTTCCAAGTCAGGATGGTGAGGGACTTAAGAACATAAGAACATAAGAAATAGGAGCAGGAGTAGGCCATCTAGCACTTCGAGCCTGCCCCGCCATTCAATAAGATCATGGCTGATCTGTCGTGGCTCAGTTCCACTTTCCCGCCCTCTCCCCATAACCCTTAATCCCTTCTCTTATCAAAAACCCATCAACCCGTTTCTTAAAAATATTTAGCGAGGCAGCCTCCACCACTTCAACGGGCAGAGAATTCCAGAGATTCACCACCCTTTGAGTGAAGAAGTTCCTCCTCAACTCCGTTCTAAACCGCCCCCCCTTTATCTTGAGGCTGTGCCCCCTAGTCCTACTGTCTTTTTTGAGCGGGACGAGTCTCTCCACCTCTATCCTATCCATCCCATTCATCATCTTATACGTCTCAATGAGATCTCCCCTCATTCTTCTAAACTCTAACTTGGAGGGGAACCTCCAGGTGGTGATGTTCCCTGGTATCTGCTGCCCTTGTCCTTCTAGATGGAAGTGGCCATTTGGTGGGTGTTGCCAAAGGAGCCATGGCAAGTTGGTTTGATTTGGTTCGATTTATTATTGTCATATAAGAATAAAGAACAAAGAAAAGTACAGCAGAGGAATAGTCCCTTCGGCCCTCCAACCTGTGCTCAATATGATGCCTTGTCTAAACTAAACCAACCCTTCTGCCCTTACTCGGTCCGTATCCCTCTACTCCCTCCCTATTCATGTACCCACCCAGTTGCCTCTGAAATGTTACTGATGTGTCTCCTTCCCCCACCCCCTCTGGCAGCGCGTTCCAGGCACCCATCCCTCTCTGTGTGAAACATTTCCCCCCACACATCCCCCTTAAACTTTCCCCCTCTCACCTTGAACCTGTGCCCCCCCCCCTTGTAATTGACACTTCCACCCTGGAAAAAAGCCTCTGACTATCCACCCTGTCTATGTCTCTCTATAATCTTGTAGACCTCTATCAGGTCTCCCCTCAGCTTCCCTCTTTCCACTGAAAACAATCCGAGTTTATTCAATTTCCTCATCGCCAACACCCCCGAGATCATGTATTGGGATACAGTGAAAAGTATTGTTTTGGCACTCCCTCAGTACTGACCCTCTGACAGTGCGGCACTCCCTCAGTACTGACCCTCTGACAGTGCGGCACTCCCTCAGTACTGACCCTCTGACAGTGCGGCACTCCCTCAGTACTGACCCTCTGACAGTGCGGCACTCCCTCAGTACTGACCCTCTGACAGTACGGCACTCCCTCAGCACTGACCCTCTGACAGTGCGGCACTCCCTCAGCAGTGACCCTCTGACAGTGCGGCGCTCCCTCAGCACTCACCCTCTGACAGTGCGGCACTCCCTCAGCACTGACCCTCTGACAGTGCGGCACTCCCTCAGCACTGACCCTCTGACAGTGCGGCACTCCCTCAGCACTGACCCTCTGACAGTGCGGCACTCCCACAGCACTGACCCTCTGACAGTGCAGCGCTCCCTCGGCACTGACCCTCTGACAGTGGGGCGCTCCCTCAGCACTGACCCTCTGACAGTGCGGCACTCCCTCAGCACTGACCCTCTGACAGTGCGGCACTCCCTCAGCACTGACCCTCTGACAGTGCGGCGCTCCCTCAGCACTGACCCTCTGACAGTGCGGCACTCCCTCAGCACTGACCCTCTGACATTGCGGCACTCCCTCAGCACTGACCCTCTGACAGTGCGGCACTCCCTCAGCACTGACCCTCTGACAGTGCGGCGCTCCCTCAGCACTGACCCTCTGACAGTGCGGCACTCCCTCAGCACTGACCCTCTGACAGTGCGGCACTCCCTCAGCACTGACCCTCTGACAGTGCGGCACTCCCTCAGCACTGACCCTCTGACAGTGGGGCGCTCCCTCAGCACTGACCCTCTGACAGTGCGGCACTCCCTCAGCACTGACCCTCTGACAGTGCGGCACTCCCTCAGCACTGACCCTCTGACAGTGCGGCGCTCCCTCAGCACTGACCCTCTGACAGTGGGGCGCTCCCTCAGCACTGACCCTCTGACAGTGCGGCACTCCCTCAGCACTGACCCTCTGACAGAGCGGCACTCCTCAGCACTGACCCTCTGACAGTGCGGCACTCCCTCAGCACTGACCCTCTGACAGTGCGGCGCTCCCTCAGCACTGACCCTCTGACAGTGCGGCACTCCCTCAGCACTGACCCTCTGACAGTGCGGCACTCCCCCAGCACTGACCCTCTGACAGTGCGGCACTCCCTCAGCACTGACCCTCTGACAGTGCGGCACTCCCTCAGCACTGACCCTCTGACAGTGCGGCACTCCCTCAGCACTGACCCTCTGACAGTGCGGCACTTCCTCAGCACTGACCCTCTGACAGTGCGGCACTCCCTCAGCACTGACCCTCTGACAGTGCGGCGCTCCCTCAGCACTGACCCTCTGACAGTGCGGCACTCCCTCAGCACTGACCCTCTGACAGTGCGGCACTCCCCCAGCACTGACCCTCAGTACTGATGCTCCTGTAATGTGGTTCCTCAGCTAGGGTTATGAGACTCAGGTCTCTGGAGCTTTTTTCTTCATTCGTGGTATGTGGGTATCACTGGCTGGCCAGTGCTCATTGCCCATCCCTAGTTACTGAAGGGCAGTTGAGAGCCAACCACAATGCCATGGACCTGGAGTCACATGTAGGCCAGACTGGATAAGGATGGCAGATTTCTTTCCCTAAAGGATATTAGTGGATGTTGTATGTATGAACTTTAGTAAAGCCTTCTATAAGGTTCCTCATGGCAGGCTGATACAGAAGGTGAAGCCAGATGGGGTTCAAGGTGAGTTGGTAAGATGGATACAAAACTGGCTTGGGCATAGAAAGCAGAGAGTAGCAGTGAAAGGGTACATTTCTAACTGGAGGTCTGTGACAAGTACTGTTCCACAAAGGTCAGTGTTGGGCTTCTGTTGTTTGTAATATATAAATATAAATGATTTGGCAAAAAGTGTAGGTGGTCTGATTAGTAAATTTGCAGAAGACACAAAAATTGGGGGGAGTAGTGGAGAGTGAGATGGATTATCAGGGACACAACAGGCTTGGGTAGAATGGATAGGCAGAGTCTTTTTCCCAGGGTTGAAAGGTCAATTACTCGGGGGCATAGGTTTGAAAGTGAGAGGGGGGAAAGTCTAAAAGAGATGTAAGGGGCAGGTTTTTCACACAGAGGGGGGTGAATGCTTGAAATGTGCTGCTGGAGGAAGTGATGGAAACGGATTCTGTAACAACATTCATAAAACATAGATCAGTACAGCACAGTACAGGCCCTTCGGCCCTCAATGTTGTGCCGAGCTTTGTCCAAACCCAAGATCAAGCTATCCCCACTCCCTATCATTCTGGTGTGCTCCATGTGCCTATCCAATAACCACTTGAAAGTTCCTAAAGTGTCCGACTCCACTATCATAGCAGGCAGTGTGTTCCACATCCCAACTACTCTCTGAGTAAAGAACCTACCTCGGACATCCCTCCTATATCTCCCTCCATGAACCTTATAGTTATGCCCCCTAGTAACAGCTACATCCACTTGAGGAAATAGTCTCTGCATGTCCACTCTATCAATCCCCCTCATCATCTTATAAACCTCTATTAAGTCGCCTCTCATCCTCCTCCACTCCAAAGAGAAAAGCCCCAGCTCCCTCAACCTTTCCTCATTGGACCTACCCTCCAAACCAGGCAGCATCCTGGTAAATCTCCTCTGCACTCTCTCCAGTGTTTCCACATCCTTCTTATAGTGAGGTGACCAGAACTGAACACAATATTCCAAATGTGGTCTCACCAAGGTCCAGTATAGTTGCAGCATAACCCCCCAGCCCTTAAACTCAAACCCCCTGTTAATAAACGCTAACACACTGAGCCATCTTCACAGTTCTATCCACTTGAATGGCAACCTTCAGAGATCTGTGGATATGAACCCCAAGATCTCTCTGTTCCTCCACATTCCTCAGAACCCTGCCGTTGACTCTGTAATCCACATTCAAATTTGTCCTACCAAAATGAATCACCTCGCACTTATTAGGGTTAAACTCCATCTGCCACTTTGCGGCCCAGCTCTGCATCCTATCAATGTCTCTTTGCAGCCTACAGGAGCCCTCCACCTCATCCACTACTCCACCAATCTTGGTGTCATCAGCAAATTTACTAACCCACCCTTCAGCACCCCCCCCACCCCCCTTTCCAAGTCATTGATAAAAATCACAAATAGCAGAGGACCCAGCACTGACCCCTGTGGTAAACCGCTGGTAACTGTCTCCAGTCTGAAAATTTTCCTTCCACCACCACCCTCTGCCTTCTATGAGATATGATGTGGGAATGCCGGCGTTGGACTGGCGTGAACACAGTAAAAAGTCTGACAACACCAGGTTTTAGTCCAACCGATTTATTTGTTGTCAGACTTTTTACTGTGTTCTATGAGATAGCCAGTTACTTATCTAATTGGCCAAATTTCCTTCTATCCCACACCTCCTTATCTTCTTCATGAGCTGATCATGGGGAACCTTATCAAACGCCTTACTAAAATCCATGTACACGACATCAACTGCTCTGCCTTCATCTACACACTTAGTTACCTCCTCAAAGAATTAAATTAAACTAACTCAAAAGGCATCTGGACAGATAGGCAGGGAATAGAAAGATATGGACCATGTAGAGGCAAGGAAGTATTAGATTAAAGAGACATCTGTGTCAGCACAGACTTAATGGGCCGAAGGGCCTGTTCCTGTGCTGCACTGTTGTCTGTAGGAACCGGGGTTTTTTTTTCCAACAACTGACAACAGTTTCATGATTCTTAATTCCAGATTTTTTCTTATTGAATTCGAATTCCCCCGTCAGCCGTGGCGGGATTCGAAGCCGGGTCCCCCAGAACATGAGCCGAGTTTCTGGATTAATATCAGAGTGATAGATAATACCACTCAGCCGTTGACTAGTGGGGGTGCTGGATGCCCCGAGCTGCGGTCTGCAGGCTGAGGTTTGGGGGTCCTCTGGAACCTCAGCCAGGGTTAACTCTTGTGACTTTCCTTCCGGACAGGCTCCTGAAGGACATCATTCCTCAGGCGGGATCTATCTACCAACAAGTGAAGGCGAACCGGGACCAGTGGGTTAAGGTTGCCCCCAGGTTCACCTCGACGGGGCTTCCGAGTGATAACTCCCTGGACTTTCTAGACGAAGAGGCTACAGATGTAAGAACCCCACCAGATATTTCCCCACAGACTCAGCGTATCGTACCAGAGGACCTGGAATCCACTTCTACCCACTGATGATTTTTATTCCGTTTAAAAGAACAGGAAAAAAAAAATACAAAAAAAAAAGTCAAGGAAGCGACAGACAACAGCAGACATTGGCATCGTTTAAATTTATTTATTTTTTATAGGCTTGAATATTAACTGAGTGGTTGTTTCCCTTGTCTCTTTCTCAATATTATCTCTTTTTTTTTGACGTTTGCACTTAACAAAGATTTGCATTTATATAGAACCGTTACGGTGGTAAAAGCAACATCTCGCTCTGCTATGAGGGGGTGTTACCAAACTGAATCGCATTCCCATCGGGGCGTGTCCGCAGGAGCGGCGATGGAAAAGTCTCGCTCGACGAGGTAGGTTCTGAAGGAGCGTCTGGAAGGAGGTGGACAGAAGGAGCGACAGAGCCAGTTCCCGAGATCTGGAGCCCAGGAAGCAATGCCCCGATGGTGGAGCGATTGAACTCGGGGGATGTTCAAGAGGCCCAGCTTGGAGGAGGGCAGAGATCTTGGAGGGTTGTAGGGGGAGCTACAGGGATAAGGGGGGGGTGGGGTGTAGGGGGAGGGGGGCAACGAGTTGGGGGATTGATTGCTCAAGGCCATGGAAGGGATTTGACCACCAGGTCAAGGTTTTGAGGTGCCATGTTGAGGTATTGAGGAGCCAGGCCTAGAGCAGCTAACACAGGGGTGGTGGATGAATGGGACTTAGTGTCATAGAGGTTTACAGCATGGAAACGTCACTCCCGGGGAGGTGGGGGGGGGATGATGATCTTTGGGTGAGCTCTGGTTTATCGAGGGTGGTGACCACGGGAGGCTGGTTGGGAAAGCGGGAAAGTTTTGGAATAGCCCCAGTGACACCCCATCCCTCGCACACTCCTGACCCATCACACACCGATATCTCAACCAGTGTTACACGTGCAGTGTGTGATTAGATGCCCTGTAATCAGGGTGAGCTGTGGACAGCAGGTTCCCCAGTGTCTGGGTCATTTGCAGGGGTCACCTTGCAGATGGAGAGTTGTGGTTTCATTTGTTGACAAGAGTCTGAACCCTTTGGTTCCTCACCCAGTGACAACCAAGCTCCTGCTCCCATCAGAGAGGTTTACAGCATGGAAACAGGCCATTCGGCCCAACTTGTCCATGTTGCCCTTTTTTCAAACCCCTAAGCTATTGCCCACGTTTGGCCCATATCCCTCTATATCCCTCTTACCCATGTAACTGGATCCACAGAGCAATGTCCCCTTTGTAACTGTCTATAGAGTTACGATTATGAGGAGTATGGACAGGGAGCAGCCGTTCCCTTGGTTTTGGGATCAGTTACAAGTGGGCTTTGCCGGCACCAGAGACCTGGGAGCTGCGTTTCCCCCACATCCACCCCACTCACTGCCTGCCAAAGCATTTCGTTTTAAATAGATGCCAGAGATCTCTTCCGATCTCTCTGCCACAACCTCCTGACTTGGGAGTGTAATTTGCAGAGGTCACAACCAAAGGGATGAAAGGCTCTGCTGAGATTTGAACCCAGGGGTCTCCCGTTTACCACACAGGCGCTTTAACCAGCTGAGCCACACAGCCTGACCGCCAGGTTGGGTAATCCGCTGAAATTTGGGGTGGCATTTTATCCTGGATGAAATGATCTTTCTACAATTGCTGAGTGCGAGGGTTCGGGTTACTGGAATGGATAAACTTTCATAATCGAGCGTGGCTGCTGTAGATCCTCTAAGTTTCAAGCCACAGATATTGATGAAGGAGGCTACTCAGCCCATCGTGCTTGTGCTGGTCACTAAAAGGGATTCTAGTTCTAAGTTCCTGGTCCACGGCTCTTCAAAAACTTCCATGTTTTCAAAGGCTATAAGGCTCTCTGCGCTCCCCCCTTCCACCTCTTCAGATAGTGAGTTCCAGTGAGGTCCCACCACCCTCTGGGTGAAAATGTTGCACCTGAATCTCGGTCTCATCCCTCTCCTCGTTACATTAAATCTACCACCCCTGATTAGGGGTGGCACGGTGGTTAGCACTGCCGCCTCACAGCGCCAGGGATTTGGGTTCATTTCCCAGCTTGCGTCACCGTCTGTGCAGAGTCTGCGCATTCTCCCCCGTTTCTTCCGGGTGCTCTGGTTTCGTAGAAGATGGGAGCAGGAGGAGGCCATTTGGCCCTTCGAGCCTACTCTGCCATTCATCACGATCATCCAACTCAATAGCCTAATCCTGCTTTCTCCCCATAACCTTTGACCCCGTTCACCCCAAGTGCTGTATCCAGCCGCCTCTTGAATACATTCAATGTTTTGGCATCAACTACTTCCTGTGGGAATGAATCCCACAGGCTCACTGGGTGAAGAAATGTCTCCTCATCTCCGTCCTAAATGGTCTACCCCCAATCCTCAGACTGTGACCCCCCTGGTTCTGGACTCCCCCCACCATTGGGAACATCCTCTCTGCATCTCCCTTGTCCAGTCCTGTTAGAATTTTATAAGTCTCCAGGCATTTAAGTCCAGCAAGGGGCATGCGGGCGCAGGTTGTGGTGGGCTGCTCTTGGATATTGCTTCGGGAGTTGCCTACTGCTTCATGTCGTTGGTGTGCGTAAACTGGACCATCTCGAGGGCATCATGACAGCTCAGAGACTATCTCTGTTGCTGTGCGGACACATGGATTTGGGCCTGTGTCCGTGGGAGTTTGCGCGTTCTCCCCGTGGTTGCGTGGGTTTCCTCCGGGTGCTCCGGTTTCCTCCCACATCCCAAAGATGTGCTTTTAGGCTGATTGATTGGGTAACAAATTGTCCCTATATTGGACCTCCCTGATCCTCACACATTAGGCATAGACTAAAATCATGAATAGGTCACTGACCATGGGACGGCGGCGCGGGCTCGTTGGGCCGAAGGGCCTGTTTCCCGTGCTGTGTTGTTCTTTGTTCTTTGTTCCCATAGTCCGAAAGATGTGCCGGTTAGGTGCATTGGCTAAATTCTCCCTCAGTGTACCGAACAGGGACCGGAATGTGGCATCTAGGGGACTTTCGCAGTCACTCCATTGCAGTGTTAATGTAAGCCTACTTGTGACACTAATAAATAAACTTTAAATTTTATTGATCCCTTTACTACAGGGGAATCAGACCTTCCTGTCCACTCTGCCTAAGCCACTCATTTTGTTCTGAATTTATTCTTTTTGTGGGAGGCGGGTGCTATTGGCTGGGCCAGTGTTTACTGCCCATCCCTAATTGCCCCTTGAAATTGGTTTGCTGGACCATCTCAGAGGGATAGTTAAGAGAGAATCACATTGCCGTGGCTCTGGAGTTACGTGAACTATGTACAGTTCTGGTCACCCTATTATAGAAGGATATTATTAAACTAGAAAGAGTGCAGAAAAGATTTACTAGGATGCTACCGGTTCTTGATGGTTTGAGTTGTAAGGAGAGGCCGGACAGACTGGGACTTCTTTCCCTGGAACTGAGTGACTTGCCCTCTGTTTTCAATTCAGTATTAACCATGTTACCCTGGATCTGGAGTCAGGCTGGGTCAGGATAGGAAATCCATTCCTTATCCTTTCCATAACTTCTCTAATTTTAACTGAATTAAGATCACTGCTACCAAAATTCTTGTCCTTTGATACCCTTTCCGCCTGTCCAGATCCTTTTATCGAACACTACAGCACAAACAGGGCCCTTCGGCCCACGAGTTGCGCCGATCACTTCTATACCTACTAAGCCATAGACCTATCTATAACCCCCAATCCCATCAGATCCCATATACTCATCCAGAAGTCTTTTAAAAGACCCCAGCGAGTTGGCCTCCAATTTCTCAATATTAATTTCTCAATATTAACTCAAGAACTGTCACTTTTGTTGTTGGGTTTGCTGTTTGGTGACAAAAACGTTCCTCTAAATCCATTTTCATAATCACAGAATACCACCAGCTCACCGAGACTGCACCAACTGCCCTGACCTGCCCACCTAATCCCATTTGCCAGCACTTGGCCCTTAGCCCTGAATGTTATGACGTGCCAAGTACTGATCTGTACTGTGGTAGATTGTGAGGAAGGGTGTCATAGTTTGCAGGATGACTTAGAAAGGTTGCAGAGCTGGGCTGAGAGGTGGCGAATGGAGTTTAATGTGGAGAAGTGTGAGGTAATTCATTTCGGTAGGAATAACAGATGTGTTGAGTATAGGGCTAACGGGAGGACTTTGAATAGTGTGGAGGAGCAGAGGGATCTAGGTGTATCTGTACATAGATCCCTGAAAGTTGGGAATCAAGTAGATAAAGTTGTTAAGAAGGCATACGGAGTTTTGGCGTTTATTGGTAGGGGGATTGAATTTAGGAGTCGCAGCGTCATGATGCAACTGTACACATCTCTGGTGCGGCCGCACTTGGAGTTTTGTGTGCAGTTCTGGTCCCCACATTACAAGAAGGATGTAGAGGCTTTGGAGAGGGTGCAGAGGAGGTTTACCAGGATGTTGCCTGGTATGGAGGGGAGATCCTAACACAGTGAGCACGTGAATTTGGGGTTGTTTTCGCTGGAAAGAAGGCGGCTAAGAGGGGATTTCATTGAAACATATAGATGATTAGAGGTTTAGACAGGGTAGATAGTGATAGCCTTTTTCCTAGGATGGAGAAAGCTAACACGAGGGGGCACGATTTTAAATTAAGGGGGGGTAGTTATAGGACAGATGTCAGGGGTAGGTTCTTTACCCAGAGGGTGGTGAGGGACTGGAATGCCCTACCAGCTGCAGTTGTAAATGCACCTAGTTTGGGGGCGTTTAAAGATCTGTGGATAGGTTTATGGATGAAAAGGGATTGGTTTAGGCTAGTGGGTCATTGTTTTTGTAACTGGTCGGCGCAACATCGTGGGCCGAAGGGCCTGTTCTGCGCTGTAATGTTCTATGTTCTATGTTCTATGTTCTATGATCAGGTACTTTTTAAAGGATGTGAGGCATCCCGCCTCCACCACCCTCCCAGGCAGCACATTCCAGTCCCTCACCACCCTCGGGGTAAAAAAGCTTTTCCTCAAATCCCCCCTAAACCTCCCACCCTCACTTTTAACTTGTGTCCCGTCGCGACTGACCCTTCATAGAAACATACATAGAACATTACAGCACAAACAGGCCCTTCGGCCCTCGAGTTGTGCCGATCACATCAACCCCACCAATCTATAGACCTATCTATAACCCCCAATCCCATTAAACCCCATATACTCATCCAGAAGTCTTTTAAAAGACCCCAGTGAGTTCGCCCTCCACCACCGATGACGGCAGCCGATTCCATTCACTCACCACCCTCTGAGTGAAAAACTTACCCCTAACATCACCTCTGTACTTCCCTCCCCGCACCGTAAATCTGTGTCCTCTCGTAGCGGCCATTTCAACCCGGGGAAATAGCCTCTGAGAGTCCACCCTATCTATTCCTCTCAACATTTTATAAACTTCTATCAGGTCGCCTCTCAACCTTCGCCTCTCCAGGGAAAAGAGTCCCAGCTCCCTCAACCTATCTTCATAAGGCATGCCTCCCAGTCCAGGCAACATCCTTGTAAATCTCCTCTGCACCCTTTCAATAGCTTCTACATCTTTCCTATAGTGAGGCGACCAGAACTGCACACAGTACTCCAAATGAGGCCTGACAAGGGTCCTGGAAAGTTGCAGCATTACCTCCCGACTCCTAAACTCAATCCCTCGATTAATGAAGGCCAGTACACCATACGCCTTCTTGACCACCTCCTCCACCTGCGAGGCCGATTTAAGAGTCCTGTGAACCCGGACCCCGAGATCCTTCTGCCCTTCAACGCTACTAAGACCCCTGCCCTTAATAGTGTACTCGTTCATCCCGTTGGTTCTGCCGAAATGGACGACTACACATTTATCCGCGTTGAAGTCCATCTGCCACTTCTCCGCCCATTCCTGCATCCTATCTATGTCCTGCTGCAACTTTTGACATCCTTCCAGACCATCCACAACACCGCTGACCTTCGTGTCATCAGCGAACTTGCTAACCCATCCCTCCACTTCCTCATCCAGGTCATTTATGAAAATGACAAACAGCAAGGGTCCCAGAACAGATCCCTGGGGCACCCCACTGGTGACTGACCTCCATTCCGAAAAAGACCCATCCACAACCACTCTCTGCCTTCTGCAGGCAAGCCAGTTCTGGATCCACAAGGCCAAAGGCCCTTGGATCCCATGCCCTCTCACCTTCTCAAGAAGTCTTGCATGGGGACCTTATCAAAAGCCTTGCTGAAGTCCATGTACACTACGTCCATGGCACTTCCTTCGTCAATGTGTTCAGTCACATTATCGAAGAACTCAACTAGGCTCGTAAGGCACGACCTGCCCTTGACAAATCCATGCTGACTATTCCTGATCATGTCAAACCTTTCCAAATGCTCGTAAATCTTGTCCCTCAGAAGCCTCTCCATCAGCTTACCAACCACTGAGGTCAGACTCACCGGCGGTAATTTCCCGGGCTATCGCTGTTCCCTTTCTTGAAAATAGGGACCACATCCGCAATCCTCCAATCTTCCGGAACCTCTCCCGTCTCCATTGACGACGCAAAGATCATCGCCAAGGCTCTGCAATCACTTCCCTGGCCTCCCACAGTACCTGGGGTACATCCCATCTGGTCCCGGCGACTTATCTACCTTGATAGAATTCAAAAGTTCTAACACATCCTCCTCCTTAATGTCCACGTACTCAATCTTTTCCACCTGCTGCACGTCCATAGCAAGATCTCCCAAATCAACTATGGGGAACAGCTGCTCCCTGTCCACTCTGTCCGTGCCCCTCATAATCTTGTACACCTCAATCAGGTCACCCCTCGCTCTTCTCTGCTCCAGAGAAAACAACCCAAGTCCGTCCAACCTCTCTTTATAAGTTAGATGTTCCATCCCAGGCAGCATCCTAGTGAATCTCCTCTGCACCCCCTCCAGTGCATTCACATCCTTCCGATAATATGGTGACCAGAACTGTACACAGTGCTCCAGCTGTGACCTCACCAAAGTCCCATACAACTCCAACATGACCTCTCTGCCTTTGTAATCTGTGCCCTGACTGGTAAGTTTTAAAAACTCTGTACCTACTGTACATTTTACACTAATTCTATCCAGTTTACAGTCGGGTAGCTGAAATCCCCAGAACCATTCCAACCCAAATGGTTCCGCACTTTTAAATAATTTACTGAATGGTTTGCTGTTCCATTTCACTCTGATGTTTTAGGGTTGAGAGGACATTCCCAGCAGTGAGATTGCCCCTCAGTTCAACTCATGTGATTTCATTTGATGTTCTGTTAGCACGTTATCCCTGCACACAGCTGTTTGCAAATGTTCTATTCCTCTTTTTTATCACCTTCTCCACTTTATAAGTCCACAGCAATCCGGTACAGGTCACCATTACCGGTGTCCATACTGAGATTGGGAGCTCTGAGGGAAGGGAGCTACTTTCACCGACATTTTACATCACCTACTTTCTAACGCGCACATTAATAAAACAATATCACTCACGACAAAACACAGAGAGAGAGTGCACGGTAATGTGGTCAAATCACAAAGTGCATGTGAGCAGTAGAAAGTCAAAAAATTCCTTCCGCAGAGTCCTCAACAAAGAGCTGCTTTACTCTGTATCTAACCCCGTGCTGTACCTGTCCTGGGAGTGTTTGATGGGGGGACAGTGTAGAGGGAGCTTTACTCTGTATCTAACCCCGTGCTGTACCTGTCCTGGGAGTGTTTGATGGGGGGACAGTGTAGTGGGAGCTTTACTCTGTATCTAACCCCGTGCTGTACCTGTCCTGGGAGTGTTTGATGGGGGACAGTGCAGAGGGAGCTTTACTCTGTATCTAACCCCGTGCTGTATCTGTCCTGGGAGTGTTTGATGGGGGACAGTGCAGAGGGAGCTTTACTCTGTATCTAACCCCGTGGCTGTACCTATCCTGGGAGTGTTTGATGGGGGACAGTGTAGAGGATGCTTTACTCTGTATCTAACCCCGTGTTGTACCTGTCCTGGAGTGTTTGATGGGGGACAGAGTAGAGGAGCTTTACTCTGTATCTAACCCCGTGTTGTACCTGTCCTGGGAGTGTTTGATGGGGAACAGTGTAGAGGGAGCTTTACTCTGTATCTAACCCCGTGCTGTACCTGTCCTGGGAGTGTTTGATGGGGGACAGAGTAGAGGGAGCTTTACTCTGTATCTAACCCCGTGCTGTACCTATCCTGGGAGTGTTTGATGGGGACAGTGTAGAAGATGCTTTACTCTGTATCTAACCCCGTGCTGTACCTGTCCTGGGAGTGTTTGATGGGGACAGTGTAGAGGGAGCTTTACTCTGTATCTAACCCCGTGCTGTACCTATCCTGGGAGTGTTTGATGGGGACAGTGTAGAGGATGCTTTACTCTGTATCTAACCCCGTGCTGTACCTCTCCTGGGAGTGTTTGATGGGGACAGTGTAAAGGGAGCTTTACTCTGTATCTAACCCCGTGCTGTACCTGTCCTGGGAGTGTTTGATGGGGGACAGTGTAGAGGATGCTTTACTCTGTATCTAACCCCATGCTGTACCTGTCCTGGGAGTGTTGATGGGGACAGTGTAGAGGAAGCTTTACTCTGTATCTAACCCCGTGCTGTACCTGTCCTGGGAGTGTTTGATGGGGGACAGTGTAGAGGGAGCTTTACTCTGTATCTAACCCCGTGCTGTACCTGTCCTGGGAGTGTTTGATGGGGGGGACAGTGTAGAATGTGGTCTAACATGTTTGAAAGTATTTTATTCTCGCTGTTTTATTGAATGTTGCCGATTCTGTTGAGAAGTAAATTCCACTGAATGGAAGTTTTGGAAAGAAGGGGGCCTGAGACTGATAGGTTTGCCTGATTGCAGACCTGCTTCTTACTGATGGGGTTGAGGGGATGGTTTCGCTGTTGCCAGGTTGTTCTAAACTTTTCTCCAATTTGTATAGTTGTGCTCTGGTAACATCTGCAGTGACAAGGGGCTTTATTGCTCCAGATGTGTTCTGAATCGAGGACAATGTCGAGCTCTTTCACCTCGATGAGTTTGTTAACCATTCCATTCCCACTTCCTGCATTTTCTCCACATACATCTCCCAGGACTGATGATTCTGACCAGCATAACACACAATAAGAACCCGAGAGACACTAAACATTCTGCAGGTTAATTCCAACAAATCCTTTGACAGGAAGTGCTTTGTAACCGTGTAACAAGGGGCAATTGCGACGTGTTGGAGGCTTTGTCAACATATCACCCACTCGGCACTATTTGGGTAGTCCCGAGATGTCTGCTTATTGTAAATAGAGAGAAGAAAAACCTTTATGTTTCTGAATAAACTCTGTTTTTGTGTTCTGTACGTCCTTGTTTCAATTCTGTTACTGGGAGCCGAGGAGCGCCATGTTGGACTCATCAGCAGAATCGTCAACTCTGATTGGAGGCATTCCTGGAGCTTTTGTCACTTCACAACCCGCCTCAGATATCCCCCCCCCCCCCAACACGCACATCATCCAGTAACCACCCCTACCACCCTGTACCCCAACCTACGGGACCCCCACCTCTCCGTGGACACACCCCCCATCCTGTACTCCCCACCCCAACAACCACGTAGTCCCCACCCCCATCACTCCGTACCTCCCCACTCCCAGCGTCCCACACATCATCCCGTAACCACCCCAACCACTTCATACCCCCATCACCCTATGCCCCCCCACCCTGTGCTCCCCACCCCAACGACTGCGTACTCCCCACCCTCACCCCCAGCACCCTGTGTCTCCCCACCCCCAGCACCTTGAACCCCCATCACCCCGTACCCTTCAACCTCCACCATCCTGTAACACCCCACTTCCACCATCCCATACCCCCCCCAAACCCCACGCTCCCCCATCACCTCATACCCCCCCCCCCACCCCACACTCTGCCACCACCCCATACCCCCCCCACCCCCACACTCCCCCCACCACCCCATACCCCACACTCCCCCACCTCCCCATACCTCCCCCACCCCCATACTCCCCCACCACCCCATACCCCACAGACCCCACCACCCCATACCCCCCCACCCCCACACTCCCCCACCACCCCATACCCCCCCACCCCCACACTCCCCCACCACCCCATACTCCACACTCCCCCACCCCCACACTCCCCCACCACCCCATACCCCCCCACCCCCACACTCCCCCACCACCCCATACCCCACACTCCCCCACCACCCCATACCCCCCCACCCCCACACTCCCCCACCACCCATACCCCACACTCCCCCACCACCCCATACCCCACACTCCCCCACCACCCCATACCCCACACTCCCCCATCACCCCATACCCCACACTCCCCCACCACCCCATACGCCCCCACCCCCACACTCCCCCAACACCCCATACCCCCCCACCCCACACTCCCCCACCACCCCATACCCCACACTCCCCCACCACCCCATACCCCCCCACCCCCACACTCCCCCACCACCCCACACTCCCCCACCACCCCATACCCCACACTCCCCCACCACCCCATACCCCCACACTCCCCCACCACCCCATACCCCACACTCCCCCACCCCCCCATACCCCCCCACCCCCACCACCCCATACCCCACACTCCCCCACCACCCCATACCCCCACCCCCACGCTCCCCCATCACCTCATACCCCCCCCACCCCCACACTCTGCCACCACCCCATACCCCTCCCACCCCCACACTCCCCCACCACCCCATATCCCCCCACCCCCACACTCCCCAACCACCCCATACCCCACACTCCCCCACCACCCCATACCCCACACTCCCCCACCACCCCATATCCCCCCACCCCCACACTCCCCCATCACCCCACACTCCCCCACCACCCCATACCCCCCCAACCCCCACACTCCCCCATCATCCCATACCCCCCCAACCCCCACACTCCCCCACCACCCCATCCCCCCCACCCCTACTACCCTGTGCCTCAACCCACCCGGTACTCCCACCCACTCCTCCCCCCCACCCCATACCTCCCCACCCCCAGCCCCTTTTACCCAACACCCCACCCTCCAATACACACACCCACCTCCCCAGACAACAGTGGTAATAATGTTACTGGCCTTGCAATCCACCTACACAGCCCAGGGGGCTTTTCACAGTAACATCATTGCAGTGTTAAAGTGAGCCTACTTGCAGCTCTAATAAATAAACTTCAAACTTTCACACTAACATTCTGGGGACACAGGTTCAAATCCCATCGTGGCAGTCTGCTGAATTTGAATTCAATTTATTACATAACTGGAAAACCCATCAGTTTCACTAATGTCCTTTCGGGAAGGAAATAAGAACATAAGAACATAAGAAATAGGAGCAGGAGTAGGCCATCTGGCCCTTCGAGCCTGCCCCGCCATTCAATAAGATCATGGCTGATCTGTCGTGACTCAGCTCCACCTTCCCGCCCTCTCCCCATAACCCTTAATCCCCTCTCTTATCAAAAACCCATCAATCTGTTTCTTAAAAATATTTAGCGAGGCAGCCTCCACCACTTCAACGGGCAGAGAATTCCAGAGATTCACCACCCTTTGAGTGAAGAAGTTCCTCCTCAACTCTGTTCTAAACCGCCCCCCCTTTATCTTGAGGCTGTGCCCCCTAGTCCTACTGTCTTTTTTGAGCGGGAACAGTCTCTCCACCTCTATCCTATCCATCCCATTCATCATCTTATACGTCTCAATGAGATCTCCTCTCATTCTTCTAACTCTAACGAGTACAAGCCTAGTTTATTCAGCCTCTCCTCATAGTTCAATCCCCTCAACTCCGGTATCAGCCGAGTAAACCTCCTCTGCACTCCCTCCAGGGCCAAAATATCCTTGCGCAGGTGCGGCGTCCAAAACTGCACACAGTACTCCAGCTGCGGCCTCACCAATGCCCTATACAGCTGTAGCAAGACCTCCCTACTCCTATATTCAATCCCCTCGCTATGAAGGCCAGCATCCCATTCGCCTTCCTGACCACCTGCTGCACCTGCAAGCTGGGTTTTTGCGACTCATGCACAAGGACCCCGAGGTCCCTCTGCACCGTCGCCCGCTGCAGTTTTTCGCCCCGTAAGTAATAGTCCTTCCTACCATTCCTCCTACCAAAGTGGACCACCTCACACTTGCCAACATTAAATTCCATTTGCCATTTCCTGGCCCATTCTCCCAGCCTATCTAGATCCTTCTGCAGACTCTCCACACACAGTGAGCACGTGAGCAAATTTCGACACCCTGCACTCGGTTCCCTCCTCCAGATCATCTATATAAATGGTAAATAGCTGAGGCCCCAGCACCGACCCCTGGGGCACCCCACTAGTCACCAACCGCCAATCCAAATAGCATCCATTGACCCCCACTCTCTGCCTCCTATTTGACAACCAATCCTCTATCCACGCTAACACCCTACCCCCAACTCATGTCCCCTGACCTTCTGCAATAACCTCTTGTGAGGTAACTTGTCAAACGCCTTCTGAAAATCCAGAAAGACCACATCCACCGGCTCTCCTCTATCCACTGCCCTAAACACATCCTCATAGAATTCCAGTAAATTTGTCAGACACGACTTCCCTTTAATGAAACCGTGTTGCGTCCGCCCTATCAAGCAATTCCCCTCAAGATGCCTCGCTATTTCCTCCTTAATGATGGTTTCTAACATTTTACCTACCACAGACGTTAAACTAACCGGCCTATAATTCCCCGCCTTTTGCCCCTTCTTAAACAACGGCGTAACATTAGCCGTTTTCCAATCTTCTGGCACTTCCCCGGAATCCAGCGACGTCTGGAAAATAACCACCAAGGCATCCACTATCACCTCCGCCATTTCTTTCAGAACCCTCGGATGTATTCCATCCGGTCCTGGGGACTTGTCCACAATCAGCCCCTCCAGTCTGTCGAGCACGACCTCTCTAGTAACAATTATGTCATTAAGACCCTCCATTCCTACCACCTTTCCATCGAAAACACCCGGCAAATTATTCATGTCCTCCGTGAAGACAGAAACAAAAAAGTTATTCAAGACCTTAGCCATATCCCCATCCCCTACCACTAGCTCCCCTTTCTCATCCTCTAAAGGACCAACGTTACCCTAGCCAGCCTCTTCCTTTTATATATTTATAAAACTCTTGCTATCCTTTTTTATATTAAGTGCTAGCCCAGCCTCATAGCTTCTCCTACCCTCCTTTATCAATTTCTTTGTCAATCTTTGTTGACATTTAAACGTTTCCCAATCCTCTTCTCGCCACTGCTCTTAGCTACTCTAAACTCCTCCGCTTTTAATTTAAACACTTTCCTTCACCTCCTTCGTTATCCACGCTTATTACCTCTCCTCCTACTGTCCTTTTTAACCATCGGAATAAATTTCTGCTGAGCACCAAGAAAGATCTCCTTAAAGATCCTCCACTGCTCCTCAGCAGACCTACCTTCCAACGCGCTCCCCAGTCCACATTCGGCAATTCTTCTCTCATCCTACCATACTCCCCTCTATTCAAACAAAGGACGCGTGTCTGGGAACCCACTTTCTCCTCCTCCATCTGCACCAGAAACTCCACATACAATGATCACTCTCTCCAAGAGGATCCTTCACCGCAAGGTCCCTAATTCTACGCGCCTCATTACATAGCACCAGATCCAAGATAGCTCGCTCCCTCGTCGGCTCCAACACACACTGTTCAAGGAAATTATCCCGGCAGCATTCCAAGAACTCCTCCTCGAGCCCACCACGTCCAACATGGGTCGACCATCAATATGCAGATTGAAATCTCCCATAACTACTGCCGTCCCATTCCTGCACGCTGCACTTATTTGCGCGTTAAACAGCCCGCCCCACCTCCAGATCATTATTCGGGGGCCTATAGACGACACCCACTAGCGTCTCCTCCCTTTTCTGTTCCTAATCTCCACCCAACGATTCCACTTTCTGCTCCTTGCTCCGATATCATCCTTGCTACCAACCTTGATACTATCCTTAATCAGCAGAGCTACGCCACCCCCTCTTTCCTCTGCCTATCCTTCCTAAACACTTGATAACCCTGTACATTCATCTCCCAGTCCCTGTCACCTTGCAGCCACGTCTCTGTAATGGCCACCAGATCGTATCCATTTGTGTCGATCTGCGCCATCAGCTCATCCACTTATTCCGAATGCTTCGTGCATTCAGATAAAGCGCTTTCATCCCAGCCTTCACCTGGACCCTACTTGCCATAACGCCACCAATTGGGACATCCTTGGCCTCTTCCCTTACCTGTACCCTATCCTTAACTTAGACCTCATAGCGTCACCTACCCTCGCACCCTCCCCCCCCCCTAATTAGTTTAAAGCCCTGTCTACAGTCCTCTTTACTCGATTCGCCAGCACTCTGGTCCCAGCATGATTCAGACCAACCCCATCCTGCCCGACAGGTCCCACCTACCCCAATACTGGTGCCAATGCCCCATAAATTCGAACCCATTCCTCCCACACCAATCCCTGAGCCACCCATTTACTTCCTTTATCCTATCAACCCTACGCCCGTCTGCCCTCGGTTCAGGCAGTAGCCCAGAGATAACCACCTTGTCGGTTCTACTTTTTAATTCCATTCCCAGCTTCTCATACTCCCTTCCCAGATTCTCAGTCCGCATTTTGCCTACGTCGCCGCACCCACATGCACTACAACGACCGGGTTCTCACCCTCCCACTCCAGATTCCTCTGCAGCCCAGCTGCGACATCCTGTACCCGAGCACCAGGCAGACAACACACCCTTCTGTGCACTTTGTCATTGTGACAAAGGACAGTGTCAATACCCTTCACCCCACTATCCCCAATCACTACTACGTTCCTTTTCCCCTTCTCTTTGCCTATGTCCTGCTGCATCACTGTACCGTGTGCAGTTTGCTCACCAACCTCTCTTGCCTCGTCCTCTTCCAGACTGGAAGCAAGAACCTCAAACCTGTTATGCAGGTTAAGAGGCTGAGGCCTCCGCTCCTCACCCCCCTTCCTCCTCCCAGCAGCCCCCTTTTGTCCCTGACCCTTAGATTTAGCCAGTCTAGGGGCACCCTCTCTCCCCCGGATGAGCCTCAGTGTCTGTAGCTCATGAGGCCAGCTCATCCACCTTGAGCTGGAGCTTCTCCAGCAACCTGCACTTACTGCAGACATGGTCACTGGGAAGGACCCTGGGGTCCACCAGTTCCCACATCATACAGAAACCACACATCACATGCCCCTCCATTATTCACTGTAATTTTTTATGGGAAAAAATTTTTTCCTGTCCTTTTTTCCCTCCAGCCCTTTTTGATATTAAGCCCTATTAGCTCACTCTGCTTCCCTCTCACTCCGCTGCCCGCTCAGACGCTGCCCGCTGACTACACCAGGCCTCCTTTTAAACCTGGCGCTGATTTGAAGCAGCCTAGTCCACAACTATGTTCTAAACTAGCAGTAAATACAATAAAATAAATGCCTTTAAACAGTTCTACAAAGAACAAAGTTTCTGCCGTCCTTACCCTGGTCTGGCCTACATGTGACTCCAGAGCCACAGCAATGTGGTTGACTCTCAACTGCCTTCAATAAATGCTGGCAGTCAGTGACTAGCGACGTTCCGCAGGGATCTGTGCTCGGACCCCAACAGTTGACATTATACATTCATGATTTGAACGAGTGATCTAAATGTTTTATCTCCAAAGTTGCAGGTGATACAAAGTTGAGTGTAAGGGTGAGCTGTGAGGAGGATGCAAAGGTGCTTCAGCGTGATTTAAAATCATAGAACCCTAGAATCATAGAACCCTACAGTGCAGAAACAGGCCCTTCGGCCCATTGAGTCTGCACCGAACACAATCCCACCCAGACCCTATCCCCATATCCCTACACATTTTACCTGCTAATCCCTCTAACCTACACATCCCAGGACACTAAGGGGCAATTTTAGCATAGCCAATGAACCTAACCCGCACTCTTTGGACTGTGGGAGGAAACCGGAGCACCCGGAGAAAACCCACGCAGACACGAGGAGAATGTGCAAACTCCACACAGGCAGTGACCCGAGCCGGGAATCGAACCCAGGACCCTGGAGCTGTGAAGCAGCAGTGCTAACCACTGTGCTACCGTGCCGCCCTTGGACAGGCTGATGCAGTATAATGTGGATAAATGTGAGGTTATCCACTTTCGTAGCAATAAACGGAAGACAGATTATTACTTAAAGGGGTACAAGTCCAGAGAGTTGGATACTCACCAAGACCTTGAAGTCCTTGTACATCAGTCGGTGAAAGTTAGCGTGCAGGTACAGCAGGGCAGTAAAGAAGGCAAATGGTATGTTGGCCTTCATAGGAAAAGGATTTGAGTACAGGGATGTTTTGCTGCAATTGTAAAGGGCATTGGTGAGGCCACACCTGGAGTATTGTGTGCAGTTTTTGGTGTCCTTATCTGAGGAAGGATGTTCTTGTTATAGAGGGAGCAGAGCAAAGGTTTACCAGGCTGATTCCTGGGATGGCAGGTCCTCACATGAGGAGGGACTAATCGGTTCGGATTATATTCACTGGAGTTTAGAAGAGTGAGAGGGGACTTCAGGTACTTAAGCAATTGGGGCTCATTCTGGGGAAGGCGGGACCTCTATATGAGTGATGGTTTACACCTGAACCAGAGGGGAATCAATATCCTGGGGGGTAATTTGCAAAGGCTATGCGGGGAGGTTTAAACTGATTTGGGGGGGGGTGGGATATTGAGTAGAGGGGGTGAAAGGGAGGGGGGCATAGATGGGGAATGCAAGGCACGGCGTAGTGGGGGTGGGGCGGAGCAGGGTTTGAAATGCATGTGCTTTAATACTTTAAAGGTAGGGGAGGACCGCAGGAAACATGGGAGGGAGGTTAGACAGGGGGTGGAGAAGGGAAATGCCCAGACTGAGGGGCTGAAGTGTGTATATTTTCATGCAAGGAGTATAGTAAATAAGGAGATGAGCTTAGGGCGTGGATAGCTGCTTGGGAATGTGATGTGGTGGCCATTACGGAGACTTGGATGTCTCAGGGACAGGACTGGGTACTTCAGGTGTCAGGTTTCAGATGTTTCAGGAAGGACAGGGAGGCTGGCAGAAGAGGTGGTGGAGTGGCACTGTTAACAAGGGACAGTGTCATGGCTGCAGAGAAAGAGGATGCCGTGGAGGGACTTTTCTACAGAGTCTCTGTGGGTGGAAGTTACGAACAGCAAAGGGTCGAAAACTTTGCTGGGTGTATTCTATAGGCGCCCAATAGTGACAGGGAAGTGAAGTGCAGATAGGGAACCAGATTCTGGAGAAATGTATTAAAAACAGAGTTGTCGTGATGGGAGACTTCAATTCCCAAACATCGACTGGAATATCCCTAGAGTAAGGGGTTCGGCTGGAGAGGAGTTTGTTAGGTGTGTTCAGGAAGGTTTCCTGACACAGTATGTGGACAAGCCTACGAGGGGAGAGGCAGTACTTGACCTGGTACTGGCGAATGAACCAGGGCAGGTGATGGATCTCTCGGTAGGAGAGCATCTTGGGAATGGTGACCATAATTCTATCTCCTTCACAATTGCATTGGAACGAGATAGGATCAGACAGGCTCGGAAGGTGTTTGTCTGGAGTAAGGGAGATACGAAGAAGTTAGGAAGTTACTTGGACAAATAAACTGGAAGGAGGCATTCTAGGGAAGAGTACCGAAGGAAGGTGGCGGATATTCAAGGAATGTTTGTCTGGCGCTCTGCATGACAATGTTCCGATAAGGCAAGGGGGTTTTGGTAGGTCGCGGGAACCGTGGTGCACGAAGGCTGTGTTGAACCTAGTCAGGAGGAAAAAGAAGGTGTACAAAAGGTTCAGGGAACTAGGAGAGGTTAAGGATCTGAAGAATATAAGGACTGTAGAAAGGAGGTTAAAAGGGAAATTAGGAGAGCCAGAAGGGTCATGAGAAGACCTTGGCGGGTAAGATTAAAGAAAATCCCAAGGCCTTCTATAAGTATGTGAAAGGTAAAAGGGTGAGAAGGGAAAGGATAGGACCTATAAAAGATGAAGGGGGAAAGGTCTGTGTAGAACCAGAAGAAATGGCGGAGGTGCTTAATGAGTACTTTGCATCAGTATTCACAGTGGAAGCTGATTTGGGAGATCTTGCTATGGACTTGCAGCAGGTGGAAAAGATTGAGTACGTGGACATTAAGGAGGGAGGATGTGTTAGAACTTTTGAATTCTATCAAGGTAGATAAGTCGCCGGGACCAGATGGGATGTACCCCAGGATACTGTGGGAGGCCAGGGAAGTGATTGCAGAGCCCTTGGCGATGATCTTTGCGTCGTCAATGGAGACGGGAGAGGTTCCGGAAGATGGAGGATTGCGGATGTAGTCCCTATTTTCAAGAAAGGGAACAGAGATAGCCCGGGAAATTACCACCCGGTGAGTCTGACCTCAGTGGTTGGTAAGCTGATGGAGAGGCTTCTGAGGGACAAGATTTACGAGCATTTGGAGAGTTTGACATGATCAGGAATAGTCAGCATGGATTTGTCAAGGGCAGGTCGTGCCTTACGAGCCTAGTTGAGTTCTTCGATAATGTGACTGAACACATTGACGAAGGAAGTGCCGTGGACGTAGTGTACATGGACTTCAGCAAGGCTTTTGATAAGGTCCCCCATGCAAGACTTCTTGAGAAGGTGAGAGGGCATGGGATCCAAGGGCCTTTGGCCTTGTGGATCCAGAACTGGCTTGCCTGCAGAAGGCAGAGAGTGGTTGTGGATGGGTCTTTTTCGGAATGGAGGTCAGTCACCAGTGGGGTGCCCCAGGGATCTGTTCTGGACCCTTGTTGTTTGTCATTTTCATAAATGACCTGGATGAGGAAGTGGAGGGATGGGTTAGCAAGTTCGCTGATGACACGAAGGTCGGCGGTGTTGTGGATGGTCTGGAAGGATGTCAAAAGTTGCAGCAGGACATAGATAGGATGCAGGAATGGGCGGAGAAGTGGCAGATGGACTTCAACGCGGATAAATGTGTAGTAGTCCATTTCGGCAGAAACCAACGGATGAACGAGTACACTATTAAGGGCAGGGGTCTTAGTAGCGTTGAAGAGCAGAAGGATCTCGGGGGTCCGGGTTCACAGGACTCTTAAATCGGCCTCGCAGGTGGAGGAGGTGGTCAAGAAGGCGTATGGTGTACTGGCCTTCATAAATCGGGGGATTGAGTTTAGGAGTCGGGAGGTAATGCTGCAACTTTACAGGACCCTCGTCAGGCCTCATTTGGAGTACTGTGCGCAGTTCTGGTCGCCTCACTATAGGAAAGACGTAGAAGCTATTGAAAGGGTGCAGAGGAGATTTACAAGGATGTTGCCTGGACTGGGAGGCATGCCTTATGAAGATAGGTTGAGGGAGCTGGGACTCTTTTCCCTGGAGAGGCGAAGGTTGAGAGGCGACCTGATAGAAGTTTATAAAATGTTGAGAGGAATAGATAGGGTGGACTCTCAGAGGCTATTTCCCCGGGTTGAAATGGTCGCTACGAGAGGACACAGATTTAAGGTGCGGGGAGGGAAGTACAGAGGTGATGTTAGGGGTAAGTTTTTCACTCAGAGGGTAGTGAGTGATTGGAATCGGCTGCCGTCGTCGTGGTGAGGCGAACTCGCTGGGGTCTTTTAAAAGACTTCTGGATGAGTATATGGGGTTTAATGGGATTGGGGGTTATAGATAGGTCTATAGATTGGTGGGGTTGATGCGATCGGCACAACTCGAGGGCCGAAGGGCTGTTTGTGCTGTAATGTTCTATGTTCTATGTTCTATATCTCATAGAAACTTATCAAATTCTAGTAGGATTAGACAGGGTAGATCCAGAAAGAATGTTCCTGACAGTGGAGGGGAGTCCAGAACTAAGAATATAGTTTGAGGATAAGGGTTAAACCTTTTAGAACTGAGGTGAGGAGTAATTTCTTCGTGTCTGACAAATTTACTGGAGTTCTATGAGGATGTGTTTAGGGCAGTGGATAGAGGAGAGCCGGTGGATGTGGTCTTTCTGGATTTTCAGAAGGCGTTTGACAAGTTACCTCACAAGAGGTTATTGCAGAAGGTCAGGGGACATGGAGTTGGGGGTAGGGTGTTAGCGTGGATAGAGGATTGGTTGTCAATAGGAGGAGCAGAGAGTGGGGGTCAATGGATGCTATTCGGATTGGCGGTTGGTGACTAGTGGAGTGCCCCAGGGGTCGGTGCTGGGGCCTCAGCTATTTACCATTTATATAGATGATCTGGAGGAGGGAACCGAGTGCAGGGTGTCGAAATTTGCTGATGACACCAAGATTGGGGGAAAGGCAAATTGTGTGGAGGGTGTGGAGAGTCTGCAGAAGGATCTAGATAGGCTGGGCGAATGGGCCAGGAAATGGCAAATGGAATTTAATGTTGGCAAGTGTGAGGTGGTCCACTTTGGTAGGAGGAATGGTAGGAAGGACTATTACTTACGGGGCGCAAAACTGCAGCAGGCGACGGTGCAGAGGGACCTCGGGGTCCTTGTGCATGAGTCGCAAAAACCCAGCTTGCAGGTGCAGCAGGTGGTCAGGAAGGCGAATGGGATGCTGGCCTTCATAGCGAGGGGGATTGAATATAAAAGTAGGGAGGTCTTGCTACAGCTGTATAGGGCATTGGTGAGGTCGCAGCTGGAGTACTGTGTGCAGTTTTGGGCGCCGCACCTGCGCAAGGATATTTTGGCCCTGGAGGGAGTGCAGAGGAGGTTTACTCGGCTGATACCGGAGTTGAGGGGATTGAGCTATGAGGAGAGACTGAATAAACTAGGCTTGTACTCGTTAGAGTTTAGAAGAATGAGGGAGATCTCATTGAGACGTATAAGATGATGAATGGGATGGATAGGATAGAGGTGGAGAGACTGTTCCCGCTCAAAAAGACAGTAGGACTAGGGGGCACAGCCTCAAGATAAAGGGGGGGCGTTTAGAACAGAGTTGAGGAGGAACTTCTTCACTCAAAGGGTGGTGAATCTCTGGAATTCTCTGCCCGTTGAAGTGGTGGAGGCTGCCTCGCTAAATATTTTTAAGAAACGGGTTGATGTGTTTTTGATAAGAGAAGGGATTAAGGGTTATGGGGAGAGGGCGGGAAGGTGGAGCTGAGTCACGACAGATCAGCCATGATCTTATTGAATGGCGGGGCAGGCTCGAAGGGCCAGATGGCCTACTCCTGCTCCTATTTCTTATGTTCTTATGTTCTTATGAATGTGTGGAATTCATTCCCTCAGAAAGTAGTTGAGGCCAAAACGTTGTGTGATTTCAAGAAGGAATTAGATATCGCTCTGGGGCTAAAGGGATCAAGGGATATAGGGGGAGGAGCAATGACTAAATATTGGCTCCACAAGCTCTGGGGTAATTCAAAGAAGGTTCATGACTCAAACACATTCCTTTTGTTTGTCCAGAGTTGACTTGCCAACCAATCATTTCTCCTGCAGTATTAATTGTTGCGATTGATTGAAATTGGGCATTCTTGTGTTTGACCTGATGAGTGCAAGATGAGAAACTTTGAGAGCATGTCTCTCAGCAATATTCCTTCTTTTGTCTTTTTGTAATCGTGACTTCCTGGAGAGTTCAGGGCAAACTTGGAGGATTAGCAACACCAGAACTGAGTGTGTTTGAGAACTCATTCAGGCATGAGAATTCCCAAGTGTCCGATGTTTCCTGGTAAATTGAAATTCCTCCATTCATCCTGAACGTGTTGCCCTGTAATGAATTGCTTTTCTTAAACTCATTCATGGATATCGGTGTCACTGGCCGGCACTTATTGCCCATCCCTAGTTGTCATTGGGCAGTTAAGTGTCAACCACATTGCTGTGGCTCACATGTAGGCCAGACCGGGGTAAGGACGGCAGATTTCCTTCCCTAAAGGATCCAGATGGGTTTTTCCGACCATGGTTTCATGCTCATCATTAGACTTTTAATTCTGGATTTTCTTTTTATTGAATTAAAATTTCACCAGCTGCTGTGGCAGGATTTGAACCTTCCCCAATGAGGCAACTCCTCATTGCCACCAGTGGGAGTGGTGGCAGCTGGTGGGATCATTGAGGGACCCCTGACAAAAGTGAGTGAGAGTGGGACAGGAGGCTGCAGGAGATGGGGCACAGGTGGGCAGAGGGAGTATGGTGGTTGGTGATGAGGGCTTAGAGGCAAGTGGCTTTCAATGGTCCCAGCCCTTTCCAATTGGTCACAGAGTGTCTGACAATGATGGGCCAGCCTCCCCCTCCCCACCACACCCCTAATCCTGTCCAACAGCCCCCCCTCTCCTTCCTCCCTGTGCACCCCCACCCCCACTTCCCGGGTGGTCCTTCTCAAAACAGGTTTAGTTGAGTGATCTTCCAAGGGCGCGGGAAATCTGTGCAATGCCATTTTCATTTCTGAGCAAACGTTTTGGGCTGAGGGATAATGAGTATCAAATGATTCCTTAATGAGTCCAACTGAGATCTCATTGCCAGAGCTAAGAATCCCCTAACAGCCCATCCTGTAGTCCCACAAATTGTGGGGGTTGGGGGGGGGGGGGGGGAAGGCGGTGGTGGATTGCCACTATTGGGAGAATGATATGGAGCTTCTCCCATGATTAGGGAATAAGTGGACCGGGACACCATGTTTCCAATCGCATGTAGGCCCATTAATTCCAGATCCCCTCTCCCACCACCATTCCCCCACCACTCCCCTTCCAAAAAAGAACACCGTCTCTCTGGATTAGCCAGGCCTTTAGGTCACTAATCCAGCAAAGTGATCACTCTGCTACCATCCACCCAGGAAATGGGGAAAAGGGGTGGGAAAAGCTGAGAGGTGAGTTCTGTTGGACCAAGTGCAGAATGAAAACACCTCGAAAATTTCCTCATCCCCGCACCCTGCCCGACCTCTTGGACAGAAACTGGCCTTTGGTTAAACAGAAAGGATTTTATCATATCTACCGGGAAGAAATGTTGGCCTTTAACCTTTGCCCAGCACCGCCCACCTGCTGACAGGAAGTAAAGAAACAAAGAAGAACAATAGAGCCCAGGAACAGGCCCTTCGGCCCTCCAAGCCTGTACTGACCATGTGTTCCTAACTAGCCATCCCTTTGTATCCCTCTATTCCCAGTCTGTTCATGTGGCTATCTAGATAAGTCTTAAATGATCCTAGCATGTCTGCCTCACCCACCTTAACTTGGTTGCATTCCAGGCCCCCACCGCCCTCTGTGTAAAATATGTCCCCCCCCACTATATCTGTATGGAATCTTGCCCCCCTTACCTGAACTTGTGACCCCCTTCCACTTCCCCAACACTGTGGAACTCATTGCCACATGAAGGCTGTGGCGACCAGGTCATTGAACACAGTGAGCACGTGAAACTCAGAGATAGGTAGGTTCCCGATTACTGAGGGGATCAGGGGTTATGGGGAAAAAGGCAGGAGAATGGGGATGAGGAAAATATCAGCCATGACTGAGTGGTGGAGTGGATTTGATGGGCCGAATTCTGCTCCTATGTCTTAAAGTCTAACACAGTAAAAAGTCTGACAACACCAGGTTTTAGTCCAACCTATTTATTTGATAATATTCTCAAATATCAATATTTTCAAATAAATCGGTTGGACTAAAACCTGGTGTTGTCAGACTTTTTACTGTGTTTACGCCAGTGTAACGCCGGCATACCCCACATCATGATTAAAGTCTAACACAGTAAAAAGTCTGACAACACCAGGTTTTAGTCCAACCGATTTATTGATAATATTCTCACAAGCTTTCGAGGGGGCTGCCTCTTTGTCAAGTGAATGGAGAGTTCTGGCCTCAGACAGACAGAGCATACAAAGTACAGACAGTTGCTGATTAGAATGCGAATCCTTACACCTAACCTGCTGTTCAATTCTTAAAGTGGCTGATAATGTGAGTGGAAGGAGCACTGATCACAGTTTAAAGAGATGTGTATTGTCTCCAGACAGTACAGTAAGTGAGGTTTTGCAAACCCAGGCAAGTCACGGGGGTTACAGATAGTGCGACATGAACCCAAGATCCCTGTTGAGACCGTCCTCATGTGTGCGGAACTTGGCTATCAGTCTCTGTTCAGCGACTCTGCGCTGTCGTGTGTCATGAAGGCCGCCTTGGAGAATGCTTACCCGAAGGTCAGAGGCTGAATGCCCGTGACCGCTGAAGTGTTCGCCAACAGGAAGGGAACAGTCTTGCCTGGTGACTGTCACCAGGCAAGACTGTTCCCTTCCTGTTGGCGAACACTTCAGCGGTCACGGGCATTCAGCCTCTGACCTTCGGGTAAGCATTCTCCAAGGCGGCCTTCATGACACACGACAGCGCAGAGTCGCTGAACAGAGACTGATAGCCAAGTTCCGCACACATGAGGACGGTCTCAACAGGGATCTTGGGTTCATGTCGCACTATCTGTAACCCCCGTGACTTGCCTGGGTTTGCAAAACCTCACTTACTGTACTGTCTGGAGACAATACACATCTCTTTAAACTGTGATCAGTGCTCCTTCCACTCACATTATCAGCCACTTTAAGAATTGAACAGCAGGTTAGGTGTAAGGATTCGCATTCTAATCAGCAACTGTCTGTACTTTGTATGCTCTGTCTGTCTGAGGCCAGAACTCTCCATTCACTTGACAAAGAGGCAGCCCCCTCGAAAGCTTGTGAGAATATTATCAAATAAATCGGTTGGACTAAAACCTGGTGTTGTCAGACTTTTTACTGTGTTTACGCCAGTCCAACGCCGGCATACCCACATCATAAAGTCTAACACCCAGGGAAATCTGTTCACGGATATTTCATTACAACTGCAATTTCCTTCATCATAAAACATTCCAAAGGGACACTTCGCAGGAGTGCGGGAAAGGAAGGAAATTCACTTTGAACAATTTCAGGAGATATTCGGACACCGAATCAAAACCAGGTAGGTTTTAAGGAGCATCTGAAAAGGGGAGAAACAAGAGGAGATGTTTAGGGAGGGAATTCCAGTCCAGGGAGCTGAAGGCATGGCCATCACCTCTCTCAGTTTACACCCATTCAAATAATAATGTCTTCCTATTACTGCTATCAAAACCTCACATTTGTCCACATTGTACTGCATCTTCCACGCAAATAACCATACACAGAGCCTGTCCAGGTCAGACTGAAACTCATAAACTGGAGGAAATGAATTTTAAGAGGAAGCTTGCACGTAGCAAACAATGTGGTTCCTATGGATATAGAAACAGGAAGCGGGAGGCAAAGATAAATGTGGAGCCTCTACTGAATGAGGCTGAGGAATTAGTCGCAGACAAAGAAATGGCAGATATGCTGAATAAATATTTTGCAACAGGTTTCATTGTGGAAGAGATTGCTTAAGATATCAGGTGGACTGATTCCCAGTTCCACCCGCCCTATCATAAGAACATAAGAACATAAGAAATAGGAGCAGGAGTAGGCCATCTGGCCCTTCGAGCCTGCCCCGCCATTCAATAAGATCATGGCTGATCTGTCGTGACTCAGCTCCACCTTCCCGCCCTCTCCCCATAACCCTTAATCCCCTCTCTTATCAAAAACCCATCAACCCGTTTCTTAAAAATATTTAGCGAGGCAGCCTCCACCACTTCAACGGGCAGAGAATTCCAGAGATTCACCACCCTTTGAGTGAAGAAGTTCCTCCTCAACTCTGTTCTAAACCGCCTCCCCTTTATCTTGAGGCTGTGCCCCCTAGTCCTACTGTCTTTTTTGAGCGGGAAGAGTCTCTCCACCTCTATCCTATCCATTCCATTCATCATCTTATACGTCTCAATGAGATCTCCCCTCATTCTTCTAAACTCCAACGAGTGCAAGCCTAGTTCATTCAGCCTCTCCTCATAGCTCAACCCCCTCAACTCCGGTATCAGCCTAGTAAACCTCCTCTGCACTCCCTCCAGGGCCAAAATATCCTTGCGCAGGTGCGGCGCCCAAAACTGCACACAGTACTCCAGCTGCGGCCTCACCAATGCCCTATACAGCTGTAGCAAGACCTCCCTACTTTTATATTCAATCCCCCTCGCTATGAAGGCCCATCCCTACAGCCCCATGCATTTACCCCACTAATCCACCCCTAACCCTCACACCTTGAGACACGAAGGCGCAACTGAGCATGGCCAATCCACCTAACTTGCACGCTTTTGGAGTGTGGGAGGAAACTGCAGCATCCGGAGGAAAGCCACACAGACGCGGGGAGAATGTGCAGACTCCATCCAGACAGTGACTCGAGACTGGGTCCCTGGCGCTGCGAGGCAGCAATGCTAACCACTGTACCAGTGTTGTGTTCCTAATTTCCTTTTTAAATTCCCCCTGCACTTTTTTCTTTATCCATTCGTGGGACGTGGGCACCACTGGCTGGGCCAGCATTTATTGCCCATTCCTCGTTGCCCTTGGAGGGCAGTCGAGAGTCAACCACATTGCCGCGGCTCTGGAGTCACACGTGGGCCAGACCGGGTAAGGTTGGCAGATTTCCTTCCCTAAAGGGACATTAGTGAACCAGATGGGTTTTTCCGATAATCAACGATGATTTCATGGTCATCAGTAGATTCTTAATTCCAGATTTTTAAAATTGAATTCAAATTCCACCATGGCGGGATTCGAACCCGGGCCCCCAGAACATTAGCTGAGTTTCTGAATGAATAACCGAGCGATAATACCACTCGGCCATCGCCTCCCTCCCTCTTCTACCTTCCTCTCAGGACTCTGCCACCATTGGTATCCGCCATTAGCTTCTATTTCTGTTCTTAATTCTGACTCTTATGTCAAGAACAAAGAACAAAGAACAAAGAACAAAACAGCACGGGAAACAGGCCCTTCGGCCCAACGAGCCCGCGCCGCCGTCCCATGGTCAGTGACCTATTCATGACTCTAGTCTATGCCTACTGTGTGAGGATCAGGGAGGTCCAATATAGGGACAATTTGTTACCCAATCAATCAGCCTAAAAGCACATTTTTGTCCTTTGATCTCCCAAGTTCCCTGGTCTTTGTCTTTACCGGATCATATTTGCCTGGCACTGTCGCTATCTCCTCCTTGAGGACCCCCCACCGCTCTGACAGTTTTGTCTGCAAGTAGCTGCTCCCATCAGCACAGTGGTTAGCACTGCTACCTCAAAGCGCCAGGGTCCCAGGTTCAGTTCTGGCCTTGGGCCACAGTCTGTATGGAGGCTGCACATTCTCCCTGTGTCTGCGTGGGTTTCCTCCAGGTGCTCTGGTTTCCTCTCACAGTCCAAAGATTTGCAGGTTTGTTTGATTGGCCATGCTGAATACCCCTTAGTGTTAGGGGATTAGCAGGGTAAATATGCAGGGTTACAGAAACAAGGGAATGCGTGGGATTGTGATCAGTGTAGACTCAATGGGCCGAATGGCCTCCTTCTGCGCTGTTGGGATTCTGTTGGGAAATTAATTTAGTAAAATTAGTCTTTCCCCAGTTAAAAACTTTTAGTCCTGGCCCATCCTTATCCTTTTCCATAATGATCCTAAATCTAACTGAATTATGATCACTATTTCCAATACACTCCCTTCCTTTTATTCATTTCTGGGACATGGATGTTGCTGGCTGGCCAGCGTTTATTGTCCATCCCAGGCTGTCCTTGTTCAGAGAGCAATCGAGAGCCAACCCCCACATTGCTGATACGCTTTTCACCTGCCTGGGCTGGGCTTATTTCCAAATATTTGTCCAGGATTGCTCCCTCCTTGGTTTAGGCTTTCTACGTTCTGGAAAAAGTTCTCCTCTGGATGCAATGTAAGAATTTTGCCCCCTCCCTCCCTCCCTCGCAGACTAAAACTAACCCAGTTAATAGAAACGTAGAAAATAGAAGCAGGAGAAGGCCATTCGGCCCTTCAAGCCACTGCTCCGCCATTCATCTTAATCGTGGCTTTCCTTGAATCCGATATCCTGATCCCCCCTTCTTCCCACATCCCTTGATCCCTTTAGATCAGGGGTCTCCAAACTACGGCCCGCAGGCCACATCCAGCGGGCTGCATCCGGATTGGAATTGGAGTGGGATGGTGACAGGGCCTATTTGCACCAGAAGAAGAACAACCCAGCACGGGAAACAGGCCCTTCGGCCCAACGAGCCCACGCCGCCACATCACCCTACACCTATTCTACCCTGCATATAGAACCAGCATAGAACCCTACAGTGCAGAAACAGGCCCTTCGGCCCATCGAGTCTGCACCGAACACAATCCCACCCAGACCCTATCCCCATATCCCTACACATTTACCTGCTAATCCCTCTAACCTACACATCCCAGGACACTAAGGGGCAATTTTAGCATAGCCAATGAACCTAACCCGCACATCTTTGGACTGTGGGAGGAAACCGGAGAACCCGGAGAAAACCCACACAGACACGAGGAGAATGTGCAAACTCCACACAGGCAGTGACCCGAGCCGGGAATCGAACCCAGGACCCTGGAGCTGTGAAGCAGCAGTGCTAACCACTGTGCTACCGTGCCGCCCCACTCTGTCGACAGTTCTGGAACTCTGCACATGCGCAGTGCCTCCGATCTGTCAGACTCCCCAGTTCAATCACTGGCCAGCCCGGGACCCCCCCGCAGTGCTGCCCCTCCAATCTCTCCCCTCCCCTCCCCCACATGGCCCTATCACGGCCCCCGCAACAATTCCCGGGCCAACTCTGACCACCCCCCTCCCCCCCAACCCCCACCCCCACCGTCCTGGAGTGCCCTGATTTCCAGCCCACCCCCCCGCAGCAGTGGCGATTCCCCCCACCCTTCTCACCCCTGCAGCCCCTCCCACTGAACCCTCCCCCACCCCCAACCCCGGGGTCAGAGATCCCCCTCCGGGAGGCAGGCTCCTCTGTCGGTAGACCACTCCCCCCCCCCCAACCCCGGCCCGCCCTCCTTCCATTCCAGTCTGATTCCCATGCAGACCAGTGGCAGTGGGACCACCCCCCCCACCCCCACCCGAACATCCCGAGACCCTGCCCACAGTAGGTCCTGCCCCCTTGGTACTGCCCGATGCCCAGTGGGAGGTGCCAAAGTGCCCCCTAGGCACGGACACTTTGCCCCTTGGGTAGAGTCTGGGGGCACAGGCTGGCACTGCCAGGGTGCCCATGCCCAGGGGGGGCACCTCCATCACCTGACTCCGCTGTTCCCTGAATGTGGGGAGTCACTCTAAACCCTGCCGGAATGAAGTATTCCTGACGGGATGGGAGACTCGATCTGGAAAATTCTCGATAGTGACATTCAAATCAGATTTAAACTACATTAAAAAAAAATTCAAATGACATACTTCTCCTGCCGGTTAGGGTAAATGCATGGGGTTACGGGGATAGGGTCTGGGTGGGATAGCAGTCGGTGCAGACGCGATGGGCCAAAAGGCCTCCTGCTGCTTCATTCAGTCTTCCTCTTGAAGATTGGGGGGTCGCAGTGTGAGAATTGCCTCCATTTTCTTTCTGAATCCACTCTGTCTAACCCTGTTAGCATTTTCTAAATTTCAATGAGATCCCCAGAACCCACAAAAACCCTTCAGAGCAAATTATACCTGGAACTCTTACTCCTTTTGTGTGTGTGTGGGGGGGGGAAAGACTTTATCCAATCTTTTACCCCAGACATCTGGTGTCACCTGGACGTGTCACCTGGGGTAGGGGAACGTGTGCGGTGGAGGAGAATACTTGCTGGAGGAAATTTTGCCAAGAACACGGCAAAGGGTTAAACCCCTTTCGATTTCCAGCAGCGAATGGGAGACAAACCAGCCTGGGCAGATTTTTAATGTGCGGCGCTCTCCAAACCGGGCCTGTCCCCCTCCCCACAGGCTCAGCCGCAGTCAGGGGCCGGGCTGCAGAGTGGGGCGGCACGCTAGCACGGTGGGTTAGCACTGCTGCTTCACAGCTCCAGGGTCCTGGGTTCGATTCCCGGCTCGGGTCACTGCCTGTGTGGAGTTTGCACATTCTCCTCGTGTCTGCGTGGGTTTTCTCCGGGTGCTCCGGTTTCCTCCCACAGTCCAAAGATGTGCGGGTTAGGTTGATTGGCTATGCTAAAATTGCTCCTTAGTGTCCTGGGATGTGTAAATTAGAGGGATTAGCAGGTAAAATGTGTAGGGATATGGGGATAGGGTCTGGGTGGGATTGTGTTCGGTGCAGACTCGATGGGCCGAAGGGCCTGTTTCTGCACTGTAGGGTTCTATGCTGCTGGTGTTGGGTGTAGTTTGAGGGGCTGTCAGCGGGGGTGGGGTTCTCGCCCTGGGTCCGCCTTGCCCAGGCACTTCCTGGGTCGGGGATTCCCTGGCGCGGTGACGTCAGCCGCACTGTAACAATCTCGCTGTTGCCAACTTCTCTTGTCACTTTCAGCCATGGCGTCTCCCAGCGCCCAGCGCCCCTGGAGAAGGCACATCATTCTCCAGCTCCAGCACCGCGACCGGCACCAGAAACTGCACTTCGAGGGTCTCATCCTCTCCTGTGAGCACACCGCTATAACCCTTTGTCTTGCCCCTGACCCACACTCCCAGGCCCCTCCTTAATACCACCACCCTGAGCAACTTTTTAACCCCTTAGCGATCGCTATAAGTCTGCTTTATTTTAACCTCAGGCTGCTGCTGCCCCTAATCCAGCACCACCCACCCCCCCCCACCTCCTCGCAGTTTTGCATTCGTCATGTCTTGTGCTAAACAACAACAATCAAATCCCTTTGACACCCCCTTGCTGTTAAAGTTTTGTTAGTCTGAGTCTTTTATATGGTGTTGCTATTTGACCTGTTATTCCCGCCCCCCCGAGTCTTTCTCGGGCTGTGGGCAAGGCCAGAATTTATTGCCCATCCCCAGTTCCCCTTTAAAAGGTGATGGTGAGCAGTCTTCCTGAACGGTTGCAGGCGATGGTGCCCCCATTGCCTCGTCTGCTGTATCTCAGTGGGTAATCCCCTCGTCAAAATATTTATCCCCCAACTAACATCACAGAACCAGACTTTATGGTCTCATTGCATTCCTGTTTCCCATGTGCAAATTGGTTGTCATGTTTGCAATATTAGAATATTATGATGCAGAGAAAAGCCATTAGCTTGGGCTCAATTCCTGTACCAGCTGAAATTATTCATGCCTTCTCAACTTTTGACCAAAAGAGAAAATGCTGGAAAATTTCAGCAGATCTCTGTCAAGTTCAGACAGCTGAACTTGAAACGTCATCTCTTTTCTCTCCTTACAGATGCTGCCAGACCTGCTGAGATTTTCCAGCATTTTCTCTTTTGGTTTCAGATTCCAGCATCCAGGTTACCCACTTTGGCAGAAATAATAATAGGAGGGATTATTGTTTAAAGGGCGAAAAGCTGCAGCATGCTACAGTGCAGAGGGACCTGGGGGTCCTTGTGCACGAATTTGCAAAAACCCAGTCTGCAGGTGCAGCAGGTGGTCAGGAAGGCAAATGGGATGCTGGCCTTTATAGTGAGGGGGATAGAATATAAAAATAGGGAGGTCTTGCTGCAACTGTACAGGGTACTGGTGATGCCGCAGCTGGAGTACTGTGTGTAGTTTTGGTCCCCGCACTTGAAGAAGGATATATTGGCTTTGGAGGGAGTGCAGAGGAGGTTCACTAGGCTGATACCGGAGATGAGGGGGTTGGACTATGAAGAGAGACTAAATAGACTGGGTCTGTACTCGTTGGAGTTTAGAAGGATGAGGGGGGATCTTATAGAGAAGTGTAAGATAATGAAGGGGATGGATAGGGTAGAGGTAGAGAGATTCTTCCCGCTTAGAAAGGACAGCAGGACTAGAGGGCACAGCCTCAAGATAAGGGGGGGGGCAGTTTAGATCGGAGTTGAGGAAGAACTTCTTCATTCAAAGGGTGGTGAATCTCTGGAATTCTCTGCCCGTTGAAGTGGTGGAGGCTGCCTCGCTAAATATATTTAAGTCACGGGTAGATAGGTTTCTGATAGACAAGGGAATTAAGGGTTATGGGGAGAAAGCGGGAAAGTGGAACTGATCCACTTCAGATCAGCCATGATCTTATTGAATGGCGGGGCAGACTCGAAGGGCTAGATGGCCTACTCCTGCTCCTATTTCTTATGTTCTTATCTGCAGTAATTTGCTTCACAACCCTTGATTTGATTTGCTTTATTATTGTCACATGTATGAGTATACAGTGAAAAGTATTATTATTTCTTGTGTGCTATACAGACAAAGCATACCATTGCATAGAGAAGGAAAGGAGAGAGTGCAGAATGTAGTGTTACAGTCACAGCTAGAGTGTAGAGAAAGATCAACTTAATATAAGGTAGGCCGGATCAAAAATCTGACAACAGCTGGGAAGAAACTGTCCTTGAGTTGGTTGGTACGTGACCTCAGACCCCTATACATATTTCTCAAAGGAAAGTTTACTTATTCATTAGTCACAAGTAGGGCTTACATTAACACTGCAGTAAACTTACTGTGAAAGAAAGTGGAAGAGAGTATGTCCAGGTGCGTAGGGTCCTTGATTATGCTGGCTGTTTTGATGAGGAAGTGGGAAGTGTAGACAGAGCCAGATGGGAGGCTGGTTTGAGTGATGGACTGGGCTTCGTTCATGGCCTTTTGTATTTTTCTGCAGTCTTTGACAGAGCAGGAGCCCAGACCAAGCTGTGATACAACCAGAAAGAATGGTTTCTGTGGTGCATCTGTAAATGTTGGTGAGATTCATAGTGGGCATGTCAAATTTCCTTAGCTTCCTGAGAAAGTAGAGGCGTTGTTGGGCATTCTTAACTATAATGTCGGTATGAGGGGACTAGGACAAGTTGATGGTGGTCTGGACTCCTAGAGATTTGAAGCTTTCGACCATTTCCAATTTGTTGATGTAGAGGGGGCTTGCCCTCTTTAATGCTTCCTGGAGTCACTGACTATCTCCTTTGTTTTGTTGACATTGAGGGAGAGATTATTGGCGCTGCACCAGCTCACTAGATTCTCTATCTCACCCCTGTCCTCTGTCTCATCATTGCTTGAGATCCAACCCACTATGGTGGTGTTGACAGCAAACTTGAAAATCGAGTTGGAGGAGAATTTGGCCACACAGTCATACGTGTATAAGGAATATAGTAAGGGCCTGAGGTGTAGTGATAGATTAAGGGTTGGCACGGTGGCACAGTGGTCAGCACTGCTGCCTCACAGCACCAGGGACACAGGTTTGATTCCTGGCTTGGGGTCACTGTCTGTGTGGGGTCTGCGCATTCTCCCCTTGTCTGTGGGGATTTCCTCCGGGTGATCCTGTTTCTTCCCCAGTCCTTTCTAGGCCTGGTGCAGCAGGTGGTCAGGAAGGCGAATGGGATGTTGGCCTTTATAGCGAGGGGGATTGAATATAAAAGCAGGGAGGTCTTGCTGCAAATGTACAGGGCACTGGTGAGGCCACAGCTGGAGTACTGCGTGCAGTTTTGGTCCCCGCATTTGTGAAAGGATATTTTGGCCTTGGAGGGAGTGCAGAGAAGGTTCACCCAGGCTGATACCGGAGATGAGGGGGTTGGACTATGAAGAGAGACTGAATAGACTGGGTCTGTACTTGTTGGAGTTTAGAAGGATGAGGGGGGATCTTATAGAGACGTATAAGATAATGAAGGGAATGGATAGGGTAGAGGTAGAGAGATTCTTCCCACTTAGAAAGGACAGTAGGACTAGAGGGCACAGCCTCAAGGTAAGGGGGGGGGCAGTTTAGATCGGAGTTGAGGAGGAACTTCTTCACTCAAAGAGTGGTGAATCTCTGAAATTCTCTGCCCGTTGAAATGGTGGAGGCTGCCTCGCTAAATATATTTAAGTCACGGGTAGATGGGTTTTTGATAAATAGGGGGATTAAAGATTATGGGGAGAAAGCGGGAAAGTGGAACTGATCCACTATCAGATCAGCCATGATCTTATTGAATGGTGGGGCAGGCTCGAAGGGCTAGATGGCCTACTCCTGCTCCTATTTCTTATCTTCTTATGTAATCAACCTAACCCACTCATCTTTGGACTGTGGGAGGAAACCGGAGCACCCGGAGGAAACCCATGCAGACACGGGGAGAATATGCAAACCCCACACAGATAGCGACCCAAGCTGGGAATCGAACCCAGGTCCCTGGAGCTGTAAAGCAGCAGTGCTAACCACTGTGCTACCGTGCCACCCATTCTTTCAATTAGCAGGGTGATTTAGGGCTTGTGTGAGTTGTCAGTGCATGCTCGATGGGCCAAATGGCCTCCTTTTGTACGGTAAGGATTTTATGAAATCACCGCTCAGTCAGATGTCCCTCTCAAAGGGAGAGAGAGCAGCTCATGATCCTCTGGGGCAATGGTGACTTTCCCTTTGTCTTTGATCAGTGTAACAGCCAAATGCCAATGGGTTTAAGGTGCGAGGGGAAAAGTTTAGAGGTGATGTGCAAGGCAAGTTTTTTTACAGAGGGGGTGGTGAATGTCTGGAACGCGCTGCCTGGGGCCATGATAGGAGCAGGTATGATAGCAGCAATTAGGGGCATCTAGATGAATACATGAATAGTAAGTGCATACAGTTTTAATTTAGGCAGGTGTCATGATGGGTGCAGGTTTGGAGGGCCGAAAGGCCTGTTCCTGTGCAGTACCCTCCTGTGCTGCTCTTTGATCTCATTGGCTGTAAGGTGCTGCTCTCGGGCTGTGAAAAGGTGCTATAGAAATTCAGGACCTTCTCTAGATCACCAATGTCCAAAGATTGGATTTCTTGGCTGTGTTAAATTGCCCCTTAGTGTCGGGGGGGGGGGGGGGGGGGGACCAGCAGGGTAAATGTGTGAAGTTGTGGGGATAGGGCCTAGGTGGGATCGTGGTTGGTGCAGACTCGATGGGCCGAGTGGCCTCCTTCCGCACCTAGGGGTTCTGTGACGGCACGGGAAAGAATTCCCGTGATAGAGATAGTCAGCATGGTTTTGTAGCGGGTAGGTCATGCCTTACTAACCTTATCGAGTTCTTTGAGAAAGTGACCAAAGAGGTGGATAGGGGTAAGGCAGTTGATGTGGTGTATATGGATTTTAGCAAGGCGTTTGATAAGGTTCACCATGGTAGGCTTCTGCAGAAAATGCAGATGTATGGGATTGGGGGTGATCTAGGTAATTGGATCAGGAATTGGCTAGCAGATAGGAGACAGAGAGTGGTGGTTGATGGGAAATATTCGTCATGGAGTTCGGTTACAAGTGGTGTGCCTCAGGGATCTGTTTTGGGGCCACTGCTGTTTGTAATTTTTATTAATGATCTGGATGAGGGTATAGTTGGGTGGATTAGTAAGTTTGCTGATGACACCAAAGTCGGAGGTGTGGTAGATTGTGAGGAAGGGTGTCATAGTTTGCAGGATGACTTAGAAAGGTTGCAGAGCTGGGCTGAGAGGTGGCGAATGGAGTTTAATGTGGAGAAGTGTGAGGTAATTCATTTCGGTAGGAATAACAGATGTGTTGAGTATAGGGCTAACGGGAGGACTTTGAATAGTGTGGAGGAGCAGAGGGATCTAGGTGTATGTGTACATAGATCCCTGAAAGTTGGGAATCAAGTAGATAAAGTTGTTAAGAAGGCATACGGAGTTTTGGCGTTTATTGGTAGGGGGATTGAATTTAGGAGTCGCAGCGTCATGATGCAACTGTACACATCTCTGGTGCGGCCGCACTTGGAGTTTTGTGTGCAGTTCTGGTCCCCACATTACAAGAAGGATGTAGAGGCTTTGGAGAGGGTGCAGAGGAGGTTTACCAGGATGTTGCCTGGTATGGAGGGGAGATCCTATGAGGAGAGATTGAGAGATTTGGGGTTGTTTTCGCTGGAAAGAAGGCGGCTAAGAGGGGATCTCATTGAAACATATAAGATGATTAGAGGTTTAGACAGGGTAGATAGTGATAGCCTTTTTCCTAGGATGGAGAAAGCTAGCACGAGGGGGCACGACTTTAAATTAAGGGGGGGTAGTTATAGGACTGATGTCAGGGGTAGGTTCTTTACCCAGCGGGTGGTGAGGGACTGGAATGCCCTGCCAGCTGCAGTTGTAAATGCACCTAGTTTGGGGGCGTTTAAGAGATCTGTGGATAGGTTTATGGACGAAAAGGGATTGGTTTAGGCTAGTGGGTCATTGTTTTTGTAACTGGTCGGCGCAACATCGTGGGCCGAAGGGCCTGTTCTGCGCTGTAATGTTCTATGTTCTATGTTCTATGTTCTAATTGCGAGCAATGGACCATTTTGTACAGCACGGTGCAACACAATACAAGGAGTCTGTGCTTTCTAAGTCGAGCAGTGGTTTTTGAGAAGTGGGCACGTCAGAGCCTGAGGTTGGTTAGTTTCTGGAAACAGGCTGCATCAGAGTGCCATGAACCACAGGCCTGAATCTGTGACCACACTCTGACTGATAGCGCGCATTCCTCAGAACATTGAAACATTTTCCAACCTTCGTGTCAAATTGTTCTTGCAGCAGTCATCAGATTTATTTACTGCGCTGGGCATTTGCAGGTTATGTAACCTCACCAAGATCATCGGAATTATTTGCATTGGCCACGCTGAATTCTCCCTCCGTGTAGAACATAGAACATTACAGCGCAGAACAGGCCCTTCGGCCCACGATGTTGCGCCGACCAGTTACAAAAACAATGACCCACTAGCCTAAACCAATCCCTTTTCATCCATAAACCTATCCACAGATCTCTTAAACGCCCCCAAACTAGGCGCATTTACAACTGCAGCAGGCAGGGCATTCCAATCCCTCACCACCCTCTGGGTAAAGAACCTACCCCTGACATCAGTCCTATAACTACCCCCCCTTAATTTAAAATCGTGCCCCCTCGTGCTAGCTTTCTCCATCCTAGGAAAAAGGCTATCACTATCTACCCTGTCTAAACCTCTAATCATCTTATATGTTTCAATAAGGTCCCCTCTTAGCCGCCTTCTTTCCAGCAAAACCACCCCAAATCCCTCAGTCTCTCCTCATAGGATCTCCCCTCCATACCAGGCAACATCCTGGTAAACCTCCTCTGCACCCTCTCCAAAGCCTCTACATCCTTCCTGTAATGTGGGGACGGATGTAGAGGCTTTGGAGAGGGTGTACCCGAACAGGCACCGGAGTGTGGCGACGAGGGGATTTTTAAAAAAAAAAAGTTTATTTATTAGTCACAAGTAAGGCTTACGTTAACACTTCAATGAAGTTATTGTGACGTGCGACTAGTCGCCACAGTCTGGTGCCTGTTTGGATCAGTGCACCCTAACCAGCACGTCTTTCAGACTGTGGGAAGAAACCGGAGCACCCGGAGGAAACCCACGCAGACACGGGGAGAACGCGCAGACTCCGCACAGACAGTGACCCGAGCTGGGAATCGAACCCAGCTGTGAGGCAGCAGTGCGGACCCACTGTGCTACCGTGCTGCCCTTCATTGCAGTGTTAATGTAAGCCTCCTTGTGACAATAATAAATAAACTTTAAACTGTAAAACTTTAAACTTTAACGTCCTGGTGTTTGTTTCAGGCAGACAGATTTCATGTGCAATTTCTGAAACCAGAACGAGGGCATCATTGGCAAGGTTGGCAGTTTATTGTCCACTTGTAGCCACCCGAGAAGCAGGGCCATTACTGTCCGTGTTGAAAAATGCTAGGGTGCTCCCATCGAATAGTGCCGGATTGTATTTACCCGGAGGAAACCCATGCAGATACGGGGAGAACGTGTGCACAGACAGTGACCCAAACTGGGAATCGAACCCAGGTCCCTGGCGCTGTGAGGCCGCAGTTCTGACCACTGTCAGGAAGGTCATTTTCTGGCCTCCCGCTGGGAGGGATTGGAGTACAGGACGTTTTGCTACCGTTGTACAGGGTTTTCAGTGAGACCACATCTGGAATATTGTCTGCAGTTTTGGTCTCCACATTTTAGAACATACTGGCATTGGAGTTGGTGCGGGGAAGGTCGGTCCCTGGGAAAGTCCGAAGGCTGAGTGAACTGTGCTTATACTGTCTGGAATAATTACAGAGAATGCTAGAAATATTTAGCAGGTCTGGCTTCATCTCTTATTGATTTAGTATTTATCACATTATCACATGTATTAACATACAGTGAAAAGTATTGTTTCTTGCTATACAGACAAAGCATACTGTTCATAGAGAAGGAAAGGAGAGAGTGCAGAATGTAGTGTTACCGTCATAGCGAGGGTGTAGAGAAAGGTCAACTTAATGCGAGGTAGGTCCATTCAAAAGTCTGACAGCAGCAGGGAAGAAGCTGTTCTTGAGTCTTGAGTTGGCCAGTACGTGACATCAGACTTTTGCATCTTTTTCCCAAAGATGGAAGAGAAAATATCCGGGGTGTGGGGGCTCCTTAATTACGCTGGCTGCTTTGCAGCAGGAAGTGTAGACAGAGTCAATGGATGGGAGGCTGGTTTGTGTGATGGATTGTGCTACATTCACCACCTTTTGTAGTTCCTTGTGGCCTTGGGCAGAGCAGGAGCCCAGACCGAGCTGTGATACAACCGGAAAGAATACCTTCTGTAGTGCATCCGTAAAAGTTGGTGTAGCGGACAGGCCAAATTTCCTCAGTCTTCTGAGAAAGTTGGTGGGACTTTCTTAAATATAATATTGGCATGGGGGGGTCCGGGATGGGTTGTCGGTGATCTGGACACCTAAAAACGTGAAGCTTTTGATTTCTTGTGCGTTTGATCCAGTGGATCTGTCTGGCCCTCACTCGAGTTTCCTCCCACTTCATCTCCCCCATTGACACAGTCTCCTGTCGCACGTTTGATAATCCAGTTTCCCCTTTGATTGTTGCTCATTTGAACCATCCCATAAAAAAACAAAGAAAATTACAGCACAGGAACAGGCCCTTCGGCCCCTCCAAGCCTGTACTGACCATGCTGCCCCGACTGAACTAAAACCCCCTACCCTTCTGGGGACCGTATCCCTCTATTCCCATCCCATTCATGGATTTGTCCAGACACCCCTTAAAACTCACTACCAGACCCGCTTCCACTCCCTCCCCCGGCAACGAGTTCCAGGCACCCACTACTCTCTCTGTAAAAAATCTGCCTCGTACATCTCCTTTAAACCTTGCCCCTCGCACCTTAAACCTGTGCCCCCTTAGAAATTGACTCTTCCACCCTGGGGAAAAGCTTCTGACTATCCACTCTGTAAAGGCCCCTCATAATCTTGTAGACTTCTGTCAGGCCTTCCCTCAACCTTCGTCATTCTTGTGAGAACGTAAGAACATAAGAAATAGGAGCAGGAGTAGGCCATCTGGCCCCTTGAGCCTGCCCCGCCATTCAATAAGATCATGGCTGATCTGTCGCTGCTCAGTTCCACCTTCCTGCCCTCTCCCCATAACCCTTAATCCCTTCTCTTATCAAAAACCCATCAACCCGCGTCTTAAAAATATTTAGCGAGGCAGCCTCCACCACTTCAACGGGCAGAGAATTCCAGAGATTCACCACCCTTTGAGTGAAGAAGTTCCTCCTCAACTCCGTTCTAAAACGCCCCCCCTTTATCTTGAGGCTGTGCCCCCTAGTCCTACTGTCCTTTCTGAGTGGGAAGAGTCTCTCCACCTCTATCCTATCCATCCCATTCATCATCTTATACGTCTCAATGAGATCTCCCCTCATTCTTCTAAACTCCAACGAGTACAAGCCTAGTTTATTCAACCTCTCCTCATAGCCAACGTCCTCCATACCAGACAACATCCTAGTAAATCTTTTCTGTACCCTCTCCAAAGCCTCCACATCCTTCTGGTCGAGTGGCGACCAGAATTGAACACTATATTCCAAGTGCGGCCTCACTAAGGTTCTATAAAGCTGCAATATCACCTGTCAATTTTTAAACTCAGTGCCCCGGCCGATGAAGGCAAGCATGCCGAATGCCTTCTTGACTACCTTCTCCACCTGCGTTTTCACTTTCAGTGACCTGTGTACCTGAACACCCAGATCCCTCTGCCTATTAATACTCCTAAGGGTTCTGCCATTTACTGTATATTTCCTATCTGTATTAGACCTTCCAAAATGCATTACCTCACATTTGTCCGGATTAAACTCCATCTGCCATCTCCCCGCCCAAGTCTCCAACCGATCTATATCCTGCTGTATCCTCTGATAGTCCTCATCACTATCCTCAAATCCACTAACGTTTGTGTCGTCCACCAATTTGCTGATCAAACCAATTACATTTTCCTCCAAATCATTTATATATATATTACAAACAGCAAAGTTCCCAGCACTGATCCCTGAGGAACACCACTTATCACAGCTCTCCATTCAGAAACACACCCTTCCACGGCAAATGTGAGGTGGTCCACTTTGGTAGGAGGAATGGTAGGAAGGACTATTACTTACGTGGAGAAAAACTGCAGCAGGCGATGGTGCAGAGGGACCTCGGGGTCCTTGTGCATGAGTCGCAAAAACCCAGCCTGCAGGTGCAGCAGGTGGTCAGGAAGGCGAATGGGATGCTGGCCTTCATAGCGAGGGGGATTGAATATAAAAGTAGGGAGGTCTTGCTGCGGCTGTATAGGGCATTGGTGAGGCCGCAGCTGGAGTACTGTGTGCAGTTTTGGGTGCCGTACATACGCAAGGATATTTTGGCCTTGGAGGAAGTGCAGAGGAGGTTTACTAGGCTGATACCGGAGTTGAGGGGATTGAGCTATGAGGAGAGGCTGAATAAATTAGGCTTGTACTCGTTAAAGTTTAGAAGAATGAGGGGAGATCTCATTGATATGTATAAGATGATGAATGGGATGGATAGGATAGAGGTGGAGAGACTCTTCCTGCTCAGAAAGGATAGTAGGACTAGGGGACACAGCCTCAAGATAAAAGGGGGGCGGTTTAGAACAGAGTTGAGGAGGAACTTCTTCACTCAAAGGGTGGTGAATCTCTGGAATTCTCTGTCCGTTGAAGTGGTGGAGGCTGCCTCGCTAAATATTTTTAAGAAGCGGGTTGATGGGTTTTTGATAAGAGAGGGGATTAAGGGTTATGGGGAGAGGGCGGGAATGTGGAACTGAGCACGACAGATCAGCCTTGATCTTATTGAATGGCGGGGCAGGCTCGAAGGGCTAGATGGCCTACTCCTGCTCCTATTTCTTATGTTCTTATGTCTCTGTGACCGAGCCAGTTTTGTATCCACCTTGCCAGCTCACCTCTGTTCCCCATGTGACTTCACCTTCTGCACCAGTCTGCCATGAGGGACCTTGTCAAAGGCCTTACTGAAGTCCACGTAGACAACATCCACTGCCCTACCCTCATCAATCATCTTTGTCACTTCATCAAAAAACTCAATCAAGTTAGTGAGACACGATCTCCCCTTCACAAAACCATGTTGCCTCTCACTAATACGTCCACTTATTTCCAAGTGGGAATAAATCCTGTCTCAGAGAATCCTCTCTAATAATTTCCCTACCACTGACGGAAGGATCACCAGCCTGTAATTACCTGGATTATCCTTGCTACCCTTCTTAAACAACATTGGCTATTTTCCAATCCCCTGGGACCTTCCCTGTAGTCATGATGTGGGAATGCCGGCGTTGGACTGGCGTAAACACAGTAAAAAGTCTGACAACACCAGGTTTTAGTCCAACCTATTTATTTGATAATATACTCACAAGCTTTCGGGGTACGGTCTCAACAGGGATCTTGGGTTCATGTTGCACTATCTGTAACCCCCGTGACTTGCCTGGGTTTGCAAAACCTCACTTACTGTACTGTCTGGAGACAATACACATCTCTTTAAACTGTGATCAGTGCTCCTTCCACTCACATTATCAGCCACTTCAGGTCTTGAACAGCAGGTTAGGTGTAAGGATTCGCATTCTAATCAGTAATCTCCAAACTGTCTGTGCTTTATATGCTCTGTCTGAGGCCAGAACTCTCCATTCACCTGACGAAGGGGCAAACCCCGAAAGCTTGTGAGTATATTATCAAATAAATCGGTTGGACTAAAACCTGGTGTTGTCAGACTTTTTACCTCCCCTGTAGCCAGCGAGGATACAAAGGTTTCTCCCAAGGCCCCAGCAATTTCCTCCCTTGCCTCTCTCAGTTTTCAGTTATCCATGTGGTCACCAGTTCCATGTTCTAACCACGAGAAAGTTACAGTTACTCGGGGTGGGGGGGGGATGGGGGAACAGGAGATGGTGGAGACAAATTGAATTTGATTCATTCACCAACAAAGAGAACACGCTGAGCATGAGGAAATGTTTGCTGAAGCACTCTGTCTGGTCAGCAGTTCTATGCGGCTGTGGAGACCCGACCGCACGTGACAGAAACATGGCACTAATGAAGAATGCTTCGGACGTCTTGGAAAAAGAATGTATAGGATGAGAATGTCCTGAGGGAGAGGCAAGATACACGTCAAGAGCTGAAACTTGAGTTATTTCAGCCATTTGGCAAGAATCACGGAGTGATTCATGGCACCGAGAGAGGGAGGAGAGTTCAGGAAGGATCTGAAGGTCCTTACAAGGCTGCACAGGAGATTCACCAGGATGGTTCCAGGGATGAGTAATTTTAGTTTCATTGTTGGGTTAGAGTCATAGAAAATAGGAGCAGGAGGAGGCCATTTGGCCCTTCGAACCTGCTCTGCCGTCTGTTATGATGATGTCTGATTGTCCAGCTCAGTGCTGACGAAGGGGTATCCAGACTCCGAACATTGCCTCTATTCTCTCTCCACAGATGCTGTCAGACCTGCCGAGATTTTCCAGCATTTTGTGTTTTTGTTTCAGACTCCTGTGTCCTCAACATTTTGCCTTTATCCAACTCAATAGCCTGATCCCACTTTCCCCACCCCCTCATATCATTTGATCTTCTTTGTGTCAATGTTTTGGCCTACAGCTTCCTGCGGGAATGAATTCCACAGGCTCACCGGGTGAAGAAATATCTCCTCATCTCCGTCCTAAATGGTCTACCCCCAATCCTCAGACTGTGACCCCCTGGTTCTGGACTCCCCCCACCACCATCAGGAACATCCTCCCTGCATCTCCCCTGTCCAGTCCTGTTAGAATTTTATATGTTTCTCTGAGCCCACCCTCATTCTTCTAAACTCCAGCAAATACAATCCTAATCAACTCAACCTCTCCTCGTAGGTTAGTGCTGCCGTCCCTGGACTCAGCCTGGTAAACCTCGCTGTACTCTCTCTACGGGAAGAACGTTCTTCCTCAGATAAGGAGACCAGACCTGCATACAATATTCCAGGTGTGGCCACACCAAGGTCCTGTCTAATTGCAACAAGACAACACTTCATCAAAAAATTCAATTAGATTGGTCAATTCAATCTGCCTTTTACAAACAGAAACCGAGAAACTAGAAGTGGGAGGAGGCCATTTGGCCCTTCGAGCCTGCTATGCATTCACTATGATCATGGCTGATCATCAAATTCAATATCCTGATCCTTCCATATCCCTTGATCCCTTTAGCCCCCAGAGCTATATCTAATTCCTTCTTGAAATCAGACAATGTTTTGGCTTCAGCTTTATTCTGTGGGAGTCAATTCCACATATTCCCCACCCTCTGGGTGAAGAAATTTCTCCTCACCTCAGTTCTAAAAAGGTTTACCCCTTATCCTCAAACTGTGACCCCTAGTTCTGGACATACCCCACCATTGGGAACATTCTTTCTGAATCTACCCTGTCTAACCTCATTAGAATTCTATAAGTATCTATGAGATCACCTCTCACTCTTCTTAACTCCAGTGAATATAACCCTAACTGACTTGGTCTCTCCTCATATGACAGACCTGCCATCCCAGGAATCAGCCTGGTAAACCTTAAGAACATAAGAACATAAGAAATAGGAGCAGGAGTAGGCCATCTGGCCCTTCGAGCCTGCCCTGCCATTCAATAAGATCATGGCTGATCTGTCGTGGCTCAGTTCCATATTCCAGCCCTCTCCCCATAACCCTTAATCCCCTCTCTTATCAAAAACCCATCAACCCGCTTCTTGAAAATATTTAGCGAGGCAGCCTCCACCACTTCAACGGGCAGAGAATTCCAGAGATTCACCACCCTTTGAGTGAAGAAGTTCCTCCTCAACTCCGTTCTAAAACGCCCCCCCTTTATCTTGAGGCTGTGCCCCCTAGTCATACTGTCTTTTTTGAGCGGGAAGAGTCTCTCCACCTCTATCCTATCCATCCCATTCATTATCTTATACGTCTCAATGAGATCTCCCCTCATTCTTCTAAACTCCAACGAGTACAAGCCTAGTTCATTCAGCCTCTCCTCATAGCTCAACCCCCTCAACTCTGGTATCAGCCTAGTAAATCTCCTCTGCACTCCTTCCAAGGCCAAAATATCTTTGCACAGGTGCGGCGCCCAAAACTGCACACAGTACTCCAGCTGCGGCCTCACCAATGCCCTATACAGCCGCAGCAAGACCTCCCTACTTTTATATTCAATCCCCTTCGCTATGAAGACCAGCATCCCATTCGCCTTCCTGACCACCTGCTGCACCTGCAAGCTGGGTTTTTGCGACTCATGCACAAGGACCCCGAGGTCCCTCTGCACCGTCGCCTGCTGCAGTTTTTCGCCACATAAGTAATAGTCCTTCCTACCATTCTTCCTACCAAAGTGGACCACTTCACACTTGCCAACATTAAATTCCATTTGCCATTTCCTGGCCCATTCGCCCAGCCTATCTAGATCCTTCTGCAGACTCTCCACACCCTCCGCACAATTTGCCGTTCCCCCAATCTTGGTGTCATCCGCAAATTTCGACACCCTGCACTCGGTTCCCTCCTCCAGATCATCTATACAAATGGTAAAAACCTTCACTGTGCTCCCTCTATAGGAAGGACGTCCTTCCTCAGATAAGGACACCAAAATGACACACGATACTCAAGTTGTGACCTCACCAAAGCCCTACACAATTGTTGCAAAACATCCTTATCCCTGTACTCAAATCCTCTTGCTATGAAGACCAACAAACCTCTTTACTGCCTCCTTTATCTGTGCGCTTACTCTACTGGCTTTCGTTAATTCAGTTCTCACCAAGTTGATCTTTTTCTCAGAGTTTTGGATTCTCAAATCTTACCCAGCCATGATGTTAAACTACAGGGCCAGTTGAATAAGGGAGTCACATTTGCCGCTCTCCAATCCTCTGTCCTGCAGCGAGAGATAAACTGTTCCACTATCTCCACCCCCATTTCCTTTAGAACCGGTGGGCAGGCTTAGGATGCGCAAGAAACCATTTAGGACTCAGCTGAGGAAAGATTTCCTCACTCAGGGGTGTGAACTTGTGGAATTCTCTCCCACAAAAGGCAAGGCAGTCAAGGACAAATCAATGAATCTATTCAAGAAATTCATGATTGCTTATATTTTAATTGTTTCAAGGGATGTGGGGAGAGAGTGAGAGAATGGCATTGAGATCGAGAATCAGTCCTCATCATATTGAGTGGGGAGAATGTGGGACTCGCTCCCACGGGGAGTGGGGAGAATGTGGGACTCGCTCCCACGGGGAGTGGGGAGAATGTGGGACTCGCTCCCACGGGGAGTGGGGGAGAATGTGGGACTCGCTCCCATGGGGAGTGGGGGAGAATGTGGGACTCGCTCCTACGGGGAGTGGGGAGAATGTGGGACTCGCTCCCACGGGGAGTGGGGAGAATGTGGGACTCGCTCCCACGGGGAGTGGGGAGAATGTGGGACTCACTCTCACGGGGAGTGGGGAGAATGTGGGACTCGCTCCCACGGGGAGTGGGGAGAGTGTGGGACTCGCTCCCACGGGGAGTGGGGAGAATGTGGGACTCGCTCCCACGGGGAGTGGGGAGAATGTGGGACTCACTCCCATGGGGAGCGGGGCGAATGTGGGACTCACTCCCATGGGGAGCGGGGAGAAAGTGGGACTCACTCCCATGGGGAGTGGGGGAGAAAGTGGGACTCACTCCCATGGGGAGTGGGGGAGAAAGTGGGACTCACTCCCACGGGGAATGGGAAGAATGTGTTTCCCCGATTGTGGTGTGGGCGAGCCACGCAAAATGCCGTAGACATCGGCGGGACTGGAAGATCCCACCTGTGGTAAAAGCTGGGCTGCTCCCCCTGCTGGAAAACCAGTGTGAGCGAACGGGGGGAGGGGCTGGAGAATGCCACCCATTGTCTCTCCTATTCGGCTTGAGGGCAGACAGTTGCTGGAAAAGCAGAGAAAGTTCTCAAAGTCCATCAAAGGTATTTCTGATGTTTAGTCACTGTAACAATGTGGCGGCCAGTTTAGCCCACAGCAAGATCCCAGGAACAACAGTGCGGTGATGAGCAGATGTGGTCCTCTGGTTTTGATTTATCGGTTGAGGGATGACCCTTGGGCCCTGGACACGGGAGAACCCCCTGGCTTGTGCAATGATCTGGGAGTTCGGACACAGCGTTGCTTTGGAGCTGATGTTGATGTGTTTCTTTCCACTCACAGACAACCAGTTGCTCACAAAATCTGACATTGTTCAGTTCTGGAGAGACAAACGCGACCCCCACTTGCCCCCGGCTGTCAGGTAACCTGGAATTTTCTCTTTCTGAGCTGTGTTCCGATTAAAGGCCAACGTTTAGATCCCTCTGTGACCTCCTCCACGTCAGTCCCATCATCTCGGCGTTACTTCCGGCCCATTCAGTTCCGAAAAGCCTGAAAGCGCAAGAGAAGTTCCGGGGATGAGCGGAGAGGAGAGATTGGGGTGGCCCCAATCAGCGGTGAGCACTGCTGCCCCCCCCCCCCAGCCTCAGGGACCCGGGTTCAATTCCCGGCTCGGGGTCGCTGTCTGTGTGGAGAGGTTGCACATTCTCCCCGTGTCTGCGTGGGCTTCCTCCGGGTGCTCTGGTTTCCTTCCATTGGCGCATTGGCCGTGTTAAATTCTCCCTCAGTGTCCCCGAACAGGCGCGGGAGCGTGGCAACAAGGGGATTTTCACGGTAACTTCATTGCGTTAACTTGTGACTAATAAATAAACTTCAAGTTCAGCCTTGGGGAGGTTGGGACTGTTCTCCTCGGAGAGAAGACAGCTGAGAGAAGGATCGATAGAGATACGCAAAATTGTGAGGGCTCTGGACAGGGCAGACAGGGAGAAACTGTTCCTGCTTGTTACACGATTAAGAATGAGAGGGACACAGATTTAAAAGTGATTTACAAAAGAAGCAAATATGATGTGTGAAAGGTCTCTTTCACCCAGTGAGTGATTGGGGCCCGGAATGTTCTGCCTGGTAGTGTGATGGAACAGGTTCGATCAAGACGTTCAAGGTCATTCTATGATTACTTGAATAGAAAGAGTTGTAGAGTCCACAGAACCCTCACAGTGCTGAAATAGGACATTCGGCACATCGAGCCCTCATCAACCATAATCCCACCCAAATCCTACCCCCATATCCCCATGCACTTATCTGGGTCCCCCTGACATTAAGGGGCAGTTTAGCATGACCAATCCACCTAATCTTTGAGTTGTGGGAGGAAACCCTAGAACCCTACAGTGCAGAAACAGGCCCTTCGGCCCATCGAGTCTGCACCGAACACAATCCCACCCAGACCCTATCCCCATATCCCTACACATTTTACCTGCTAATCCCTCTAACCTACACAACCCAGGACACTAAGGGGCAATTTTAGCATAGCCAATGAACCTAACCCGCACATCTTTGGACTGTGGGAGGAAACCGGAGCACCCGGAGGAAAACCCACGCAGACACGAGGAGAATGTGCAAACTCCACACAGGCAGTGACCCGAGCCGGGAATCGAACCCAGGACCCTGGAGCTGTGAAGCAACAGTGCTAACCCACTGTGCCACCGTGCCGCCCAAACCGGACTAAACCCACCCGGGCACGGGGAGAATGTGGAGACAGTGACCCAAGCCGGGAACCGAACCCGGGTCCCTGGCGCTGAGAGGTAGCAGCGCTAATCACTGTGCCACCGGGCCCCGCACGCGCAGGAGTACGGGGGAAAAGGCAGGGGAAGGGCACAAAATCATGAAGCTCGTTTGGAGAGCTGGGGGGGTCACGATGGGCCAAATGGCCACCTTCTGCCCTGTCACAATTCTGTACTCCTGTGAACTGTAGGAACTGGCTAAAGCCATTCAGTCTCCTGGGCCTGTTCTGTTATTCAGCTGGGTTACGTAAGATCTGTAACTTAACTCTGAACACTCAGCCCATTTTGAAACTGTATGTCATAAGAACATCAGAAATAGGAGCAGGAGTGGGCCACCTAACCCTTCGAGCCTGCCCCGCCATTCAATAAGATCATGGCTGATCTGAAGTGGATCAGTTCCACTTTCCCAGCCCTGGAGAGGGTGTGGAGGGGATTTACTGGAACAGTGCCAGGGGTGAGGGGCTTCATAGAATCCTACAGGAGGCCATTCAGCCCATTGAGTCTTCATTGACCACAATCCCACCCTACCCCCCGTAACCCCACATTATTTACCCTGCTAATTCCTCTAATTTATGCATCCGGGGCAATTTAGCATGGCCACTGCACATCTTTGGACTGCGGGAGGAAACCGGAGCACCCAGAGGAAACCCACGCAGACACAGGGGGAATGTGCAAACTCCACACAGACAGTGACCCCAGCCGGGAATCGAACCCAGGTCTCTGGCACTGTGAGGCAGCAGTGCTAACCCACCGTGCTGCCCTGTCTTCAGTTAATCAGGAGTGGTTGGAATAGCTGGATTTGTTGTCTTTAGGGCAGAGAAGGTTAAAGGATGTATTGGGGATGGGGTGTAAAGGGGATGTTAGAATTCTGGGGAGCAGGGCAGGTATGAAGCATGGATTGGGTCTCTGTATCCAGGCAACGCTGGCACCGGTGATTTCACAAGGTTTTGTTGCATCTGTTATTTATCTTTAAGCTTATCTCCTGAACCTGAAAATGTGACGAAAATACAGATCAGGCACCAAGAGAACGTGAACAAACTCTATCAGGCGAATGGCGAGGTGAGTCTCTCACACAGCGCCTTGCTCAGTCTCTCACTCCCCTGCACCCGCTCACATTCCTTCACTTGCGCTCTCTCCCAAATTCCTTTGCTCAGCGTCTCGCTGTCCATCCGCTGTCCTTTCACATTCCTTTGCTCTTATGGACGAAAAGGGATTCGTTTAGATTTATGGACGAAAAGGGATTGGTTTAGGCTAGTGGGTCATTGTTTTTGTAACTGGTTGGCGCAACATCGTGGGCCGAAGGGCCTGTTCTGAGCTGTAATGTTCTATGTTCCTGCCCATCACTTTGCTGTCTGCCACCCACCACTACCACCATTCCCCCCCCCCCCCCCCCCCCCCCACCCCAAATTTATGTTTTTGAAACACTGAGCTTCATCTGGGCAGGGACAAACCTCAAGGAAATGCTGTGTAATCATGATAACGTTGAGTTAACATTGTCTGCTGGAGGTATGGGCTCCAATGAGTGTCCTCCCCATCTATCTTGGCATTGTTTTTGACCCCGTGATGAGCTTCTGATCGCTTATCAGCAAAAGGACCGACTTCCAGCTCCGTAACATTTCCCGAACCCTGACCTTCCATCAGCTCACAAGTTGGTGGAATCTTCATCCATGTCCATTATTGACCAGTCCAAAGCCTCCCGTCTCCCACCATCCATATGCTTTAGTTCATCTCAATCTCTGCTCGCTCTCAATCCCCCATTTTAGTTACATATGTTATGTGTTACTTTTTAATTCATTCACGGGACATGGGTGTCGCTGGCTGGGCCAGCATTTGTGCCCCATCCCTAGTTGCCCCTTGAGAGGGTGGTGGTGGGCCGCCTTCTTGAATCGCTGCAGTCCACGTGCTGTGGGTTGACCCACAGTGCCGTTAGGGAGGGAATTCCAGGATTTTGACCTAGTGAAGGAACGGCGATATATTCCCAAGTCAGGGTGGTGAGAGGCTTGGAGGGGAACTTGCAGGTGGGGGTGTTCCCCATGTGTCTGCTGCCCTTGTCATACGAACATAAGAAATAGGAGCAGGAGTCGGCCATCTAGCCCTTCGAGCCTGCCCCGCCATTCAATAAGATCATGGCTGATCTGAAGTGGATCAGTTCCACTTTCCCGCTTTCTCCCCATAATCCTTAATTCCCTTGTCTATCAGAAACCTATCTACCCGTGACTTAAATATATTTAGCGAGGCAGCCTCCACCACTTCAATGGGCAGAGAATTCCCGAGATTTGAGTGAAGAAGTTCCTCCTCAACTCCGATCTAAACTGCCCTCCTCCTTATCTAGAGGCTGTGCCCTCTAGTCCTGCTGTCCTTTCTAAGCGGAAAGAATCTCTCTCCCTCTACCCTATCCATCCCCTTCATTATCTCGTAAGTTTCTATAAGATTCCCCCCTCAGCCTTTTAAACTCCTTCTAGATGGAAGTGGTTGTGGGTTTGGAAGGTGCTGTCTAAGGATCTTTGGTGAATTTCTGCAGTGCGTCTTGTAGATGGTACACACACTGCTGCATGTCGGGGGTGGAGGGAGGAAATGTTTGTGGATGGGGTGCCAATCAAGGGGGGCTGCTTTGTCCTGGATGGTGTTGAGCTTCTTGAGTCTTGTTGGGAGCTGTTACCCATCCAGGCAAATGGGGAATATTCCATCACACCCCTGACTTGTGCCTTGTAGATGGTGGACAGGCTTTGGGGAGTTAGGCGTTATACGCCCCGAGTTCTGCCTTTGCCTCTAACTAAAAACATATTTACAAAGTCTACTTTGTAATTTCCCTTCAGAATTTAAAGGCCTCTGCAATCTTTTCTATCTGGAGAAGAGCCCTGGCCTGTTCAACCTCTTCAGATAGTTATTGCACCCTTTTTATTTCCTTATTCCTCTATGGACATGCGGATCAGCATTTGTTGCCCATCCCTAATTGCCCCTAGAACTGAGTGTCTCACTCAGCCATTTCAGAGGGGCAATTTAAGAGTCAACCACATTGCTGTGGAGCTGGAGTCACATGTAGGCCAGACCGGGGTAAGGACAGCAGATTTCCTTCCCTAAAGAGACATTAGTGACCCAGGCGGGTTTATAGGACAATGGATGATAGTCTCACGGTCACCATTATTACCGGGACTTGATGGTTTGAGTTATAAGGAGAGGCTGGATAGGCTGGGGCTTTTTTTCTCTGGAGCGTAGGAGGCTGAGGGGTGATCTTATAGAGGTCTACAAAATAATGAGGGGCACAGATCAGCTGGATAGTCAATATCTTTTCCCAAAGGTAGGGGAGTCTAAAACTAGAGGGCACGGGTTTAAGGGGAGAGATACAAAAGTGTCCAGAGGGGCAATTGTTTCACACAGAGAGGGTGGTGAGTGTCTGGAACAAGCTGCCAGAGGCAGTAATAGAGGTGGGTACAGTTTTGTCTTTTAAAAAGCTTTTAGACAGTTACATGGGTAAGATGGGTGTAGAGGGATTTGGGCCAAATGCGGGCAATTGGGATTAGCTTAGGGATTTTAAAAAAGAAAGGGCGGCATGGACAAGTTGGGCCGAAGGGCCTGTTTCCCTGCTGTAAACCTCTGTGACTCTAGAACTGAGACTAGCTTTTATATTCCAGATTTATTAATTGGGGCGAGATTAAAACGAGGGGACCTTGTTTAAATGATGTAAGATCTGTAACTTAACTCTGAAAAACCCACCCTCATTTTGGCGGGATGCCTCACGTCCTTTAAAAAGTATCTGGGGTGAGTACTTGGGCACGCCACAACATTCAATCAAGGCTGTGGGCCAAGTGGGACAAGGTGGGCAGTTCGTGCATCAGTGCAGACTCGATGGGCTGAAGGGCCTCTTCTGCACTGTGACGTTCTGTGAAAACAGAAATGAGGCAAAGATATTCTCGGAAAGGGTCGCCGGGGGTGGAATTCTCTGCCCCAGGGAGGGGTGGACACTGGATGCACTCGGGGCTGAGTTAGATGGAGTTTTGGTAGAGAAGGGAGTCGAGAGTTATGGGGGACAGACAGGAGTGATAAGTCCCGGGTCCCTGTAAATCTGAGTCCCACAGCTGCCGTGGTGGGACTTGAACCTGTGCCCAAGAGTATTATCCTGGGCCTTTTGATTACCTGTCCTGTGACCTTACCCCCACCCCAGCACTCGCTATCTAGTGAGGGAGCCTATCGGAGTGAAACCCCCCCATACCGGGTGGCACGGTAGCACAGTGGGTTAGCACTGCTGCTTCACAGCTCCAGGGTCCTGGGTTCGATTCCCGGCTCGGGTCACTGCCTGTGTGGAGTTTGCACATTCTCCTCGTGTCTGCGTGGGTTTTCCTCCGGGTGCTCCGGTTTCCTCCCACAGTCCAAAGATGTGCGGGTTAGGTTCATTGGCTATGCTAAAATTGCCCCTTAGTGTCCTGGGATGTGTAGGTTAGAGGGATTAGCAGGTAAAATGTGTAGGGATATGGGGATAGGGTCTGGGTGGGATTGTGTTCGGTGCAGACTCGATGGGCCGAAGGGCCTGTTTCTGCACTGTAGGGTTCTATGGTTCTATTGCACCAGAAGAGTTTTCGCACAGCGCAGGAAGCGATGGTTGTCACATTTTGAACGATGAAATCCACCTCTGTCCCACTTCTGCTTTCTGAGCCTTTATGAGGCAGTTTCCATGGCTACCAAACTGGTTTCAACCTCACACTTCCCTCCGTAAAATATCTGAGTCCTCCCTTGATAATATACTTAGTTCCTCCCTGTCCTGCCAGCTCTCACTCTGGCAAGCCTTCCACAGTGGCCAGTTAAATGTCCCCCAGCACAGAGTGAGGCCATTTGGCCCATTATGAGGCTGGGCCAATCTTTAGTAGAGCCGCCATCTTTAGATTCCCCTTTGGTCTGTAACCTTGTATACCCCTGAGAATCTGTCCAACTCCCTGCCAAGCATTGTCTTCCACCTACTGTAGAATGTTCCAGACGGGGCGGCACGGTAGCACAGTGGGGTTAAGCACTGCTGCTTCACAGCGCCAGGGACCTGGGTTCGATTCCCGGCTCGGGTCACTGCCTGTGTGGAGTTTGGACATTCTCCCCGTGTCTGCGTGGGTTTTCTCCGGGTGCTCCGGTTTCCTCTCACAGTCCAAAGATGTGCGGGTTTGGTTGATTGGCCGTGCTAAAATTGCCCCTTAGTGTCCTGAGATGCATAGGTTAGAGGGATTAGTGTGTAAATATGTAGGGATATGGGGGTAGGGCCTGGATGGGATTCAGGTTGGTGCAGACTCGATGGGCCGAATGGCCTCTTTCTGCTCTGTAGGGTTTCTACGATCCCGACTTGCCAACAAGTCGGGATCATAGACTTGCCCCCTGTTGCCTGTACAAGCATCCCATTTCAACCCTCTATCTCTTCCTGGAATGTGTTGTCACCTCCCAAACCCATTCCCATCTCTCCCGGAACTGCACATTTGCATCCCTCCAGTTAGATTCCTATCACGGTGTGGAAGTGGCTCTTATCAAACCCCCTGATGAAGGGGCAGTGCCCCGAAAGCTCGTGATTCCAAATAAACCTGTTGGACTTTAACCCTGGTGTTGTGAGACTTCTAACTGTGCCCACCCCAGTCCGACGCCGGCATCTCCACATTATGTACAAATCGGGGGTGGGGGGGGGGGGGGGGGGGGGGGTCATTGGGTAATTACTTCTGCACACATCAGCCCCATTGGAAGAGCCTGAAAACCTTACTTCAATTCTGGGATTCCCCGATCCTCATTCCGTGGAATGCATTTCCTGATAAGATTCAATTCTTACCCCTTTAAGGTGCTCCTGGAAAGAATATGGGGGAAATTTTCCCATCCTGCCTGCCATGGGAATCGTAGCGGGCAGGGATGGTGTGGTGTGGGATGATGACCAGGCAATGGTCCATAGTCCTTGGGTGGGATTCTCCGGCTTTGGAGCGAGTGTGGCCGGATCATCCCACCCGTACGCTGTGAGCACAAGCTGTGCATCGGGATTCTGGAGGCTTTCCGAGACCCATGGGGACCAGGGGGTGAAGTGTATCGTCAACCTCAGGAATGATATCTCAATTTGATCCATCTCTCTTCAAATGTTTTTGTTAGAGTATCCAGTTTGGGATTTGTTCAATTGGTTAATCCGTTTATTTAAAAAAAGGAGTATAAAAATAATGTACTGATCATAGAATCCCTACAGTGCAGAAGGAGGCCATTCAGCCCATCGAGTCTGCACCAACCACAATCCCACCCAGGCCCTATCTCCATAACCCTATGCAATTACCCTGGTTAGTCCTCCTAACACCAAGGGGCAATTTAGCACGGCCAATCCACCTAACCGGCATATCTTCGGACTGTGGGAGGAAACCGGAGCACCCAGAGGAAACCCACGCAGACACGGGGAGAATGTGCAAACTCCACACAGGCAGTGACCTGGAATCGAACCTGGTTCCCTGGCGCTGTGAGGCAGCAGTGCTAACCACCCAATTGATGTTGATCATCGACTGCAGAGTTCGGTGCTGTACATTGAATCCCTACAGTGCAGAAGGAGGCCATTCAGCCCATCGAGTGTGGAATGTTTCACTCTGTGAGTGAATCTAAAACTGAGAAAGAACCAACCTCTGTTTCCGTACAACTGTACGTCAGACATCTTGCAGTTGAGGTTGGAAATGGCCTCGTGATATTATTGCTAGACTATTAATCCAGAAACTCAGCTAATGTTCTGAGGACCCGGTTCGAATCCCACCACAGCAGATGGTGGAATTTGAATTTACTAAAAAGAAAATCTGGGATTAAGAATCTCCAGATGACCATGAAACCATTGTCGATTGTTGGAAAAACCCATGTGGTTCACTCATGTCCTTTAGGGAAGGAAATCTGCCGTCCTTACCCAGTCTGGCTTGCGTGTGACTCCAGAGCCACAGCAATGTGGTTGCCTCTCAACTGCCCCCAAGGGCAACCAGAGATGGGCAATAAATGCTGGACCAGCCAGCGATGCCCATGTCCCACAAATGAATGAATGAAAAGATCAGCCAGGATTTTATAGAATGGCAGAGCAAGTTAGATGAGCTGAATGGAGTACTGTGTGCAGTTTTGGTCGCCGCACTTGCTCAAGGATATATTGGCCTTGGAGGGAGTGCAGAGGAGGATCACCCAGGCTGATACCGGAAGCCTACGAGGAGAGATTGAATAACTTGGGTCTGTACTCGTTGGAGTTTAGAAGGCTGAGGTGGGATCTTCTAGAGACGTATAAGATAATGAAGGGGATGGATAGGGTAGAGGTAGAGAGATTCTTCCCGCTCAGAAAGGACAGTAGGACTAGGGGGCACAGCCTCAAGATAAAGGGGGGCAGTTCAGATCGGAGTTGAGGAGGAACTTCTTCACTCACAGGGTGGTGAATCTCTGGAATTCTCTGCCCGTTGAAGTGGTGGAGGCTGCCTCGCTAAATATTTTTAAGAAGCGGGTTGATGGGTTTTTGATAAGAGAAGGGATTAAGGGTTATGAGGAGAGGGCGGGAAGGTGGAACTGAGCCACGACAGATCAGCCATGATCTTATTGAATGGCGGGGCAGGCTCGAAGGGCTAGATGGCCGACTCCTGCTCCTATTTCTTATGTTCTTATGATTGAATGGCCCTTTCCTATTCCAGTTTATCTCATGTGACATTCTTCATTCTCTCCCGCCCCCCACTTCCCCCACCCCTCACAGCTTGCGCAGGAGGTGTTTGAACTGAGCAAACAGAACAAACAAAAGGAGAAGGAGCTCCAGGCAACCCAGAGCAGGTGAGACATGTCATCGGGGAGGACCCTCATTGACTGCCAAACTCCCAGAGTGGTAAACACACGGGTGACAACTCTGCAAACAATGTGGTCGTGACAGAGGTCATGCGGGAAATATGCAGCGGTTGTGGGTGAGGGTTGGGGGGTTTGTGGGTTGGTGGGGGGGGGGGATTGAGCTATGAGGAGAGGCTGAATAAACTCGGCTTGTATTCGTTAGAGTTTAGAAGAATGAGGGGAGATCTCATTGAGACATATAAGATGATGAATGGGATGGATAGGATAGAGGTGGAGAGACTCTTCCCGCTCAAAAAAGACAGTAGGACTAGGGGGCACAGCCTCAAGATAAAGGGGAGGCGGTTTAGAACAGAGTTGAGGAGGAACTTCTTCACTCAAAGGGTGGTGAATCTCTGGAATTCTCTGCCCGTTGAAGTGGTGGAGGCTGCCTCGCTAAATATTTTTAAGAAACGGGTTGATGGGTTTTTGATAAGAGAGGGGATTAAGGGTTATGGGGAGAGGGCGGGAAGGTGGAACTGAGCCACGACAGATCAGCCATGATCTTATTGAATGGCGGGGCAGGCTCGAAGGGCTAGATGGCCTACTCCTGCTCCTATTTCTTATGTTCTTATGATATGGGGGTAGGGAATGGGTGGGATTGTGGTCGGTGTAGACTCTCTGGGCCAGATGACCTCTTTCTGTACTGTAGGATTTCTATGATTCTATTCTCTCTCCACGGACGCTGTCAGACCTGCTGAGATTTTCCAGCATTTGCTGGGGTTTTTTTTCCAGATTGCAGCATTTGTGGTATTTTTTTTAAATCACTGAGCTCAGACCTGGGTCGAAGCTTCCCACTCCACGTTTCACTACCACAGCAATACTGAAACCAGACAGCTGATATATCCACTCAGCTGTGGGAAGCCTGGCCCATCCCCGTCAAAATAACAAGTGCAGCTTTCAGAGACAGGATTTGGCTTTTCTGGTCACTCCTGCCAAGGGTCTGTAGTAAGAACATAAGAACTAGGAGCAGGAGTCGGCCCTCTGGCCCCTCGAGCCTGCCCCGCCATTCAGTAAGATCATGGCTGATCTTTTCGTGGACTCAGCTCCACTTACCCACCCTCTCTCTGGTTAGGGTGCATTGACCCGAACAGAGTGCGATGACTTGGGGATCTTCACAGTAACTTCATTGCGACGTTAATGTAAATCTTGCTTGTGAGAAATAAATATCATCCATAAACCTATCTGTGGATAGGTTTATGGATGAAAAGGGATTGGTTTAGGCTAGTGGGTCATTGTTTTGTAACTGGTCGGCGCAACATCGTGGGCCGAAGGGCCTGTTCTGCGCTGTAATGTTCTATGTTCTATGTTCTAAATACATTTTAATTCCTGCACTGTCCATGAATCCATTGGGATTCATTGGGGCGGCACGGTAGCACAGTGGTTAGCACTGCTGCTTCACAGCTCCAGGGTCCTGGGTTCGATTCCCGGCTCGGGTCACTGCCTGTGTGGAGTTTGCACATTCTCCTCGTGTCTGCGTGGGTTTTCTCCGGGTGCTCCGGTTTCCTCCCACAGTCCAAAGATGTGCGGGTTAGGTTCATTGGCTATGCTAAAATTGCCCCTTAGTGTCCTGGGATGTGTAGGTTAGAGGGATTAGCAGGTAAAATGTGTAGGGATATGGGGATAGGGTCTGGGTGGGATTGTGTTCGGTGCAGACTCGATGGGCCAAAGGGCCTGTTTCTGCACTGTAGGGTTCTATGCTGGTTCTATTGCCTTAAAAACATTCAATGAGGGAGCCTCAACTGCTTCACTGGGCAGGGAATTCCACAGATTCACAACCCTTTGTGTGAAGAAGTTCCTCCTCAACTCAGTCCTAAATCTGCTCCCCCTTATATTGAGGCTATGCCCCCTAATTCCAGCTTCACCCACCAGTGGAAACAACTTCCCTGCTTCTATCTTGTCTATTCCCTCCGTAATCTTATGTTTCTATAAGGTCTCCCCTCGTGCTTCTAAATGGCGACACGGTGGCACAGTGGGTTAGCGCCGCTGCCTCACAGCGCCAGGGACCCAGGTTCGATTCCCAGCTCGGGTCACTGTCTGCGTGGAGTTTGCACATTCTCCCCGTGTCTGCGCAGGTTTCCTCCGGGTGCTCCGGTTTCCTCTCACTGTCCAAAGATGAGCGAGCTAGCTGCGTTGGCCGTGCTAAATTCCCCATTAGTGTCGGGCACATAATACATGGGATTAGGGGGATAGAGCCTGGGTGAGACTGTGGTCGGTGCAGACTCGATGGGCCGAGTGGCCTTCTTATGCACTATAAAGATTCTATGATTCTAATTCCGATGAGTATAGTCCCAGTCTATTCACTCTCTCTACTGTGGAGGCATAGGTGTCCACTCCATGGTTCATAGAATCCCTACAGTGCAGGAGGAGGCCATTCGGTCCATCGAGTCTGTACAGTCTATAATCCCACCAAGGCCCCATTTCCTTAACCCGCATATTTGCAAATTGTGCGGAGGGTGTGGAGAGTCTGCAGAAGGATCTAGATAGGCTGGGCGAATGGGCCAGGAAATGGCAAATGGAATTCAATGTTGGCAAGTGTGAGGTGGTCCACTTTGGTAGGAGGAATGGTAGGAAGGACTATTACTTACGGGGCGAAAAACTGCAGCAGGCGACGGTGCAGAGGGACCTCGGGGTCCTTGTGCATGAGTCGCAAAAACCCAGCTTGCAGGTGCAGCAGGTGGTCAGGAAGGCGAATGGGATGCTGGCCTTCATAGCGAAGGGGATTGAATATAAAAGTAGGGAGGTCTTGCTGCAGCTGTATAGGGCATTGGTGAGGCCGCAGCTGGAGTACTGTGTGCAGTTTTGGGCGCCGCACCTGCGCAAGGATGTTTTGGCCCTGGAGGGAGTGCAGAGGAGGTTTACTCGGCTGATACCGGAGTTGAGGGGATTGAGCTATGAGGAGAGGCTGAATAAACTAGGCTTGTACTCGTTAGAGTTTAGAAGAATGAGGGGAGATCTCATTGAGACGTATAAGATGATGAATGGGATGGATAGGATAGAGGTGGAGAGACTGTTCCCGCTCAAAAAAGACAGTAGGACTAGGGGGCACAGCCTCAAGATAAAGGGGGGGCGGTTTAGAACAGAGTTGAGGAGGAACTTCTTCACTCAAAGGGTGGTGAATCTCTGGAATTCTCTGCCCGTTGAAGTGGTGGAGGCTGCCTCGCTAAATATTTTTAAGAAACGGGTTGATGGGTTTTTGATAAGAGAAGGGATTAAGGGTTATGGGGAGAGGGCGGGAAGGTGGAGCTGAGTCACGACAGATCAGCCATGATCTTATTAAATGGCGGGGCAGGCTCGAAGGGCCAGATGGCCTACTCCTGCTCCTATTTCTTATGTTCTTATGTTCTTATATTTACCTTGATAATTTCCTGACACTAAGGGGCAGTTTAGCCTGGCCAGTCCACCTAACTTGCACATCTTTGGAGTGGGGAAGGAAACTGGAGCACCCGGGGGAAACCCACGTGGACACGGGGAGAATGTGCAAACCCCACGCAGACAGTGAGCCGAGCCGGGATTCGAACCCGGGCCCCTGGTGCTGTGAGGCAGCAGCGCTAACCCACGGTGTGATGCCCTCTCGGTGTTGTGTGCAGGTTGTCTGAGTTGGAAGTGAAGCTGGGAGAGCTGGAGTTGGAGCGAGGGCGACTGCAGACTCAGATCGACGAGTTGGCCAAGGCGAACGGTGAGGTGAAAGCAAAGTACGACAGCCTCCAGCAGCACAGCCGCACTCAGTGGGAGCATCTCCGGAAGCAGGAGGCTGAGGCCTCGGAACTGATCCAGAGCATGATCGACATCAAGGTTCAAGCAGCAGCCGACCTGAATTACTCCAATGAGAAGACAAAGAGGTAACGCTACAAACCCCCTCCCTCTGCACCGGCTCATCTGGACAGGAAATACACTGCTATTGACATTCCCCACACAGCACGGGGTTAGATACAGAGTAAAGCTCCCTCTGCACTGTCCCCGCCATCAAACACTCCCAGGACAGGGACAGCACGGGGTTAGATACAGAGTAAACCTCCCTCTACACTGTCCCCCCATCAAACACTCCCAGGACAGGTACAGCACGGGGTTAGATACACAGTAAAGCTCCCTCTACACTGTCCCCCATCAAACACTTCCAGGACAGGTACAGCACAGGGTTAGATACAGAGTAAACCTCCCTCTACAGTGTTCCAATCAAACACTCCCAGGACAGGTACAGCACGGGGTTAGATACAGAGTAAAGCTCCCTCTACACTGTCCCCCATCAAACACTCCCAGGACAGGTACAGCACGGGGTTAGATACAGAGTAAAGCTCCCTCTGCACTGTCCCCCCATCAAACACTCCCAGGACAGGTACAGCACGGGGTTAGATACAGAGTAAAGCTCCCTCTACACTGTTCCCCCATCAAACACTCCCAGGACAGGTACAGCACGGGGTTAGATACAGAGTAAAGCTCCCTCTACACTGTCCCCCCATCAAACACTCCCAGGACAGGTACAGCACGGGGTTAGGTACAGAGTAAAGCTCCCTCTACACTGTCCCCCCATCCAACACTCCCAGGACAGGTACAGCACGGGGTTAGATACAGAGTAAAGCTCTCTCTACACTGTCCCCCCATCAAACACTCCCAGGACAGGTACAGCACGGGGTTAGATACAGAGTAAAGCTCCCTCTACACTGTCCCTATCAAACACTCCCAGGACAGGGTGCAGCATGGGGTTAGATACAGAGTAAAGCTCCCTCTACACTGTCCCCCCATCAAACATTCCCAGGACAGGTACAGCACGGGGTTAGATACAGAGTAAAGCTCCCTCTACACTGTCCCCCATCAAACACTCCCAGGACAGGTACAGCACGGGGTTAGATACAGAGTAAAGCTCCCTCTACACTGTCCCCCCATCAAACACTCCCAGGACAGGTACAGCACGGGGTTAGGTACAGAGTAAAGCTCCCTCTACACTGTCCCCCCATCCAACACTCCCAGGACAGATACAGCAAGGGGTTAGATACAGAGTAAAGCTCCCTCTACACTGTCCCCCCATCCAACACTCCCAGGACAGGTACAGCACGGGGTTAGATACAGAGAAAAGCTCCCTCTACACTGTCCCCCCATCAAACACTCCCAGGACAGGTACAGCACGGGGTTAGATACAGAGTAAAGCTCCCTCTACACTGTCCCTATCAAACACTCCCAGGACAGGGTACAGCATGGGGTTAGATACAGAGTAAAGCTCCCTCTACACTGTCCCCCCATCAAACATTCCCAGGACAGGTACAGCACGGGGTTAGATACAGAGTAAAGCTCCCTCTACACTGTCCCCCATCAAACACTCCCAGGACAGGTACAGCACGGGGTTAGATACAGAGTAAAGCTCCCTCTACACTGTCCCCCATCAAACACTCCCAGGACAGGTACAGCACGGGGTTAGATACAGAGTAAAGCTCCCTCTACACTGTCCCCATCAAACACTCCCAGGACAGGTACAGCACGGGGTTAGATACAGAGTAAAGCTCCCTCTACACTGTCCCCCATCAAACACTCCCAGGACAGGTACAGCACGGGGTTAGATACAGAGTAAAGCTCCCTCTACACTGTCCCCATCAAACACTCCCAGAACAGGTACAGCACGAGGTTAGATACAGAGTAAAACTCCCTCTACACTGTCCCCCCATCAAACACTCCCAGGACAGGTACAGCACGGGATTAGATACAGAGTAAAGCTCCCTCTACACTGTCCCCATCAAACACTCCCAGGACAGGTACAGCACGGGGTTAGATACAGAGTAAAGCTCCCTCTACACTGTCCCCCCATCAAACTCTCCCAGGACAGGTACAGCATGGGGTTAGATACAGAGTAAAGCTCCCTCTACACTGTCTCCCATCAAACACTCCCAGGACAGGTACAGCACGGGGTTAGATACAGAGTAAAGCTCCCTCTACACTGTCCCCCCATCAAACACTCCCAGGACAGGTACAGCACGGGGTTAGATACAGAGTAAAGCTCCCTCTACACTGTCCCCCCATCAAACACTCCCAGGACAGGTACAGCACGGGGTTAGGTACAGAGTAAAGCTCCCTCTACACTGTCCCCCCATCCAACACTCCCAGGACAGGTACAGCACGGGGTTAGATACAGAGTAAAGCTCTCTCTACACTGTCCCCCCATCAAACACTCCCAGGACAGGTACAGCACGGGGTTAGATACAGAGTAAAGCTCCCTCTACACTGTCCCTATCAAACACTCCCAGGACAGGGTGCAGCATGGGGTTAGATACAGAGTAAAGCTCCCTCTACACTGTCCCCCCATCAAACATTCCCAGGACAGGTACAGCACGGGGTTAGATACAGAGTAAAGCTCCCTCTACACTGTCCCCCATCAAACACTCCCAGGACAGGTACAGCACGGGGTTAGATACAGAGTAAAGCTCCCTCTACACTGTCCCCCCATCAAACACTCCCAGGACAGGTACAGCACGGGGTTAGGTACAGAGTAAAGCTCCCTCTACACTGTCCCCCCATCCAACACTCCCAGGACAGATACAGCAAGGGGTTAGATACAGAGTAAAGCTCCCTCTACACTGTCCCCCCATCCAACACTCCCAGGACAGGTACAGCACGGGGTTAGATACAGAGAAAAGCTCCCTCTACACTGTCCCCCCATCAAACACTCCCAGGACAGGTACAGCACGGGGTTAGATACAGAGTAAAGCTCCCTCTACACTGTCCCTATCAAACACTCCCAGGACAGGGTACAGCATGGGGTTAGATACAGAGTAAAGCTCCCTCTACACTGTCCCCCCATCAAACATTCCCAGGACAGGTACAGCACGGGGTTAGATACAGAGTAAAGCTCCCTCTACACTGTCCCCCATCAAACACTCCCAGGACAGGTACAGCACGGGGTTAGATACAGAGTAAAGCTCCCTCTACACTGTCCCCCATCAAACACTCCCAGGACAGGTACAGCACGGGGTTAGATACAGAGTAAAGCTCCCTCTACACTGTCCCCATCAAACACTCCCAGGACAGGTACAGCACGGGGTTAGATACAGAGTAAAGCTCCCTCTACACTGTCCCCCATCAAACTCTCCCAGGACAGGTACAGCATGGGGTTAGATACAGAGTAAAGCTCCCTCTACACTGTCCCCCCATCAAACACTCCCAGGACAGGTACAGCACGGGGTTAGATACAGAGTAAAGCTCCCTCTACACTGTCCCCCATCAAACACTCCCAGAACAGGTACAGCACGAGGTTAGATACAGAGTAAAACTCCCTCTACACTGTCCCCCCATCAAACACTCCAGGACAGGTACAGCACGGGGTTAGATACAGAGTAAAGCTCCCTCTACACTGTCCCCCCATCAAACACTCCCAGGACAGGTACAGCATGGGGTTAGATACAGAGTAAAGCTCCCTCTACACTGTCCCCCCATCAAACACTCCCAGGACAGGTACAGCACGGGGTTAGATACAGAGTAAAGCTCCCTCTACACTGTCCCCCCATCAAACACTCCCAGGACAGGTACAGCACGGGGTTAGATACAGAGTAAAGCTCCCTCTACACTGTCCCCCATCAAACTCTCCCAGGACAGGTACAGCATGGGGTTAGATACAGAGTAAAGCTCCCTCTACACTGTCCCCCCATCAAACACTCCCAGGACAGGTACAGCACGGGGTTAGATACAGAGTAAAGCTCCCTCTACACTGTCCCCCCATCAAACACTCCCAGGACAGGTACAGCATGGGGTTAGATACAGAGTAAAGCTCCCTCTACACTGTCCCCCCATCAAACACTCCCAGGACAGGTACAGCATGGGGTTAGATACAGAGTAAAGCTCCCTCTACACTGTCCCCCATCAAACACTCCCAGGACAGGTACAGCACAGGGTTAGATACAGAGTAAAGCTCCCTCTACACTGTCCCCCCATCAAACACTCCCAGGACAGGTACAGCACGGGGTTAGGTACAGAGTAAAGCTCCCTCTACACTGTCCCCCCATCAAACACTCCCAGGACAGGTACAGCACGGGGTTAGGTACAGAGTAAAGCTCCCTCTACACTGTCCCCATCAAACACTCCCAGGACAGATACAGCACGGGGTTAGATACAGAGTAAAGCTCCCTCTACACTGTCCCCCCATCAAACACTCCCAGGACAGGTACAGCACGGGGTTAGGTACAGAGTAAAGCTCCCTCTACACTGTCCCCATCAAACACTCCCAGGACAGGTACAGCACAGGGTTAGATACAGAGTAAAGCTCCCTCTACACTGTCCCCCCATCAAACACTCCCAGGACAGGTACAGCACGGGGTTAGGTACAGAGTAAAGCTCCCTCTACACTGTCCCCCATCAAACACTCACAGGACAGGTACAGCACGGGGTTAGATACAGAGTAAAGCTCCCTCTACACTGTCCCCCCATCAAACACTCCCAGGACAGGTACAGCACGGGGTTAGATACAGAGTAAAGCTCCCTCTACACTGTCCCCCCCATCAAACACTCCCAGGACAGGTACAGCACAGGGTTAGATACAGAGTAAAGCTCCCTCTACACTGTCCCCCCATCAAACACTCCCAGAACAGGTACAGCACGGGGTTAGATACAGAGTAAAGCTCCCTCTACACTGTCCCCCATTAAACACTCCCAGGACAGGTACAGCACAGGGTTTAGATACAGAGTAAAGCTCCCTCTACACTGTCCCCCCCATCAAACACTCCCAGGACAGGTACAGCACGGGGTTAGGTTTTGGTGAAGAATGGGGCGGTGTGTTCCTGTGGGTGAGGTGACGCAGATTTTCTGCGGTGATAAATAGTGGTGATCTTTCCATGTTTCATTCTCAGGGTGAAGCAGAAGAATTTGGAGAAGGATTTGGCTGTTATTACCACTGTGCCAATCGCAATGGACATGTGAGTGAGTCTTGCTTCCTGGTCAGTGTACGGGAGGGGTTAATTGTAGCCACAATTGGGCAAGATCTTCCAGCTGTTTACGCCACCCTCATGTTCCAGTCCCACCAACAGCACATCCCCCCCCCCCCCGCCTCCCCCTGCCACATTCACAGCTTTATTAGTGGCGTGGGGTAGATTCAGTGACAAGTCCCACCAGTTTTTACAAGGATGTTGTCTGGATTGGGAGGCATGCCTTATGAAGATAGGTTGAGGGAGCTGGGACTCTTTTCCCTGGAGAGACGAAGGTTGAGAGGCGACCTGATAGAAGTTTATAAAATGTTGAGAGGAATAGATAGGGTGGACTCTCAGAGGCTATTTCCCCGGGTTGAAATGGTCGCTACGAGAGGACACAGATTTAAGGTGCGGGGAGGGAAGTACAGAGGTGATGTTAGGGGTAAGTTTTTCACTCAGAGGGTGGTGAGTGAATGGAATCGGCTGCCGTCATCGGTGGTGGAGGCGAACTCGCTGGGGTCTTTTAAAAGACTTCTGGATGAGTATATGGGGTTTAATGGGATTGAGGGTTATAGATAGACCTGGAAGGTAGGGATATGATTGGCACAACTTGTGGGCCGAAGGGCCTGTTTGTGCTGTAGTGTTCTATGATCCCATCACTGGCGAACAGAGGGTCACCCTCCACTGGAAGAAACACACCTTGGGATGGGACTCAAAATCCCACCCACTGTGTGTGCATGTGTGTGGTTGCATGGATGTATGTGTGCGAGTATATGCTTGCACACACTCGCATGCACCCACGCATATGCATGTTTGTATATGTGCAAGTGCGTAATTGTGCATCGTGGTGTGTGTGTGTGCATGTGTGTATGAAGGTGCGTGTGTTTGCATGCGTGTGCTTGTGTATTTTTTCAGTACATGTTTGATATGTGCATTATTGTGTAAATGCACATGCATGTGTATATGCTGTGTGTGTGCTTGTGGACACGTAAGCATGTGTGTATACATGCATGTGCATAATTGTGCATGTGTGTGTACACATGGATATACTTGTGTGTGTGTGTGTGGGGGTGTGCCTGTGTGTGTGTGTGGGCGTATATGTGTATGGGTGTCTGTGTCTGTGTGTGTGTGTATACTGCCGTGCATCCCTCCGTAACCAGCTATAATACAGCAGGAGGCTATTTGGCCCATTGTACCCGTGCTAGCTCTTTGAAAGAGCTATCCAATTAATCCCACTGCTTGATGGATTGGAGACTGGGCCTGTGACCGATTGGGGAACCACACAGATCCAAGCTGTGATAATAAATAATTATCCAGTGCTTGTTAAACTGTAGGACTGCAGCAGGCAGCAGTGTCACTGTGACTCCAGCAGCTGCCTGTCGGAGAGCTGTGACACCAACTCTTCAAGGGACTGTTGGCTAGTGTCCTTGATCTTTCTAATCAGCGTGCAGCGATGTTGTGAAGCCCCGGGTCCTCCTTTCTGGTGGTCCAGGGGGCACTCTACAAAAGCAGAGGTAGGGGGATCGAATTTAGGAGTCGCAGCGTCATGTTGCAACTGTACACAACTCTGGTGCGGCCGCACTTGGAGTACTGTGTCCAGTTCTGGTCCCCACATTACAGGAAGGATGTAGAGGCTTTGGAGAGGGTGCAGAGGAGGTTTACCAGGATGTTGCCTGGTATGGAGGGGAGGTCCTATGAGGAGAGACTGAGGGATTTGGGGTTGTTTTCGCTGGAAAGAAGGCGGCTAAGAGGGGACCTTATTGAAACATATAAGATGATTAGAGGTTTAGACAGGGTGGACAGTGATAGCCTTTTTCCTAGGATGGAGAAAGCTAGCACGAGGGGCCATAGCTTTAAATTAAGGGGGGGTAGTTATAGGACAGATGTCAGGGGTAGGTTCTTTACCCAGAGGGTGGTGAGGGACTGGAATGCCCTGCCAGCTGCAGTTGTAAATGCACCTAGTTTGGGGGCGTTTAAGAGATCTGTGGATAGGTTTATGGACGAAAAGGGATTGGTTTAGGCTAGTGGGTCATTGTTTTGTAACTGGTCGGCGCAACATCGTGGGCCGAAGGGCCTGTTCTGCGCTGTAATGTTCTATGTTCTATGTTCTATGCTGGAATGTCTCAGTCGGTCTGGCAGCATCTGCGGAGAGAGAAACAGAGTTAACGTTTTCCAGTCCGTGTGACTTCTGTGGATTTGTTGAGGAATCGGAGAACCCCTACACTGCAGAAGCAGGCCATTCGGCCCATAGAGCCTGCACCTACCACACACCCACCCAGATCTCAGCCCCGGAACCGCATGTATTTACGCTGCATACCCCCCTGACACGAGGGGGCAACTTTAGCAATGCCAAATCAACCTAACCCCGCACGTTTTTGGACTGTGGGAGGAAACCGGAGCACCCGGAGGAAACCCGCGCAGACACGGGGAGAATGTGCAAACTCCACACGGACAGTGACCCCGAGCCGGGAATCGAACCCGGATCCCTGGCGCTGTGAAGCGGCAGTGCTAACCCCACTGTGCCACCGTACTTTGATATTTTCCCGGAAGACGTTAGCTGTCGTACTTCACAATTTGGCTTCCAGCACGAGAACAGACAGGTCAGAAAGAAGATCTTTAGAAGGACCACGCCCTGAACTGCTGCTCCTTCCCCATAACCCGGCATCATTCTCCTTTTCAACCCCCTCTTGAGAGTTATTATTGAATCTGCTTCCATCAGGCAGCATCTTCCAGATCACAACTTGCTGTGTTTAAAAAAAACTCATCATCTCCTCACCTCCCCATCGAGTTACTTCCCCATTCTCTTCAATCGACGTCCCCCCGCTGGTTACCCAGCCTCCTGCCACTGGGAACACTTTCTCCTTACTCACTCTGTTCGTCCACCTCAAATAGAACTTCTGTTCACCTTCTCTGCTCTCATCCCAGCTCCTTGAGTCCGTCCCGCATCGCTCTCTGACAATATGTTTCGTTCTCTTTCTCACACACACTTTCTCTCTTTTTCTCTTCCATTCTCTCTCTCGTGTCTGTTCTAACCTCCCGCACCATCTCCCACTCTCTTTTACCAGCTTATTCTGCATCTGCCTCTCAATCTTTCTCCCTCACCCGGTCCCAGTCTATCTCGCTCACTCATCTTTATCTTCACTCCAGGTGCACTCCTCTTGTCTCTGTGGCTCTTCCAACCAGGAGTTCCCTCTCTGCTGTGTACTCCTCCCTCAAGCCCCCTCCCCATCACTCCCTCATTCTCTCTCTCTCTCTTGCACACAATCTGTCCCTCTTCTCCACTCCCCCCCCTCCTCCCAGGCCTCCCTCACCTCCCCTCAACCCCCTCGCTCCCCCCTCGCCCTTCTCGTCCCCCTTGTCCCCCCTTCTCCTCCCTTTCCGCCCTCTCCCCCTCGGCCCCCCTCGTACCCCTCGCTTCTCCTCCCCCCTCATTCCCCCCTTTGCCCCCCCTTCGTTCCCCCCCCACTACGAGACCATTTCCCGTTGAAGGAGATTTTGTCTCAGAGTTTTGCCACCTGCCACAAAATGTGTTTATTTGATTCTTCAGTGATTTGGAAACCCATGATCCAGCAGAACCTGTGGACAGTCTTTGCACAGACTCTGCCCTCAGTCTCTTTGCACAGAGACGAACTCTGCCCTTTGCCCTTTGCCCCCTGGTCTTGGACCGAACCAAAGTGCTGAGCTTTGTAAGAGGGATTGGCTCAGTAGCGTCGTCAGCTGGCTGTGAGAGGAATAGCAGCCACATGCCCCATATCCATCGCATCAATTGGAATGGCCCCATCGGGGCTCGCACTCTCTGGCTGTCGCTCCCCTCCATCGCTCCAATGAGAATGGACGATTTGGCAGTCAGCCTTCTCGACTCGAAGAATCCAGCTCCTCCTGTACCTCCAGAGTTATGAGCTTTTTGGTAGATTGGACCAGGACAGGACCTACTCAGTTGGTGGTAGGGCATTGGAGAGGGTTCCAGAACAAAGAGATCTGGGGGTACAGGTTCACAACTCCTTGAAAGTGGAGTCAGAGGTGGATAGAACAGTGAGAAGGCATTCGACATGCTAGGTGTCATTGGTCAGAACATTGAATACAGGAGTTGGGATGTCTCGTTGAAGTTGTACAAGACATTGGTAAGGCCACACTTGGAATACTGCGTGTGATTCTGGTCACCCTATTATAGAAAGGAAATTATTAAACTAGAAAGAGTGCAGAAAAGATTTACCAGGATGCGACCAGGACTTGATGGATTGAGTTATAAGGAGAGGCTGGATAGACTGGGGCTTTTTTCTCTGCAGTGTAGAAGGCTGAGGGGTGATCTTATAGAGGTCTATAAAGTAATGAGGGGCACAGATCAGCTAGATAGTCAATATCTTTTCCCAAAGATGGTAAATATTCGGTTACGAGTGGTGTGCCTCAGGGATCTGTTTTGGGGCCATTGCTGTTTGTAATCTTGATTAATGATCTGGATGAGGGTATAGTTGGGTGGATTAGTAAGTTGCTGATGACACCAAAGTCGGAGGTGTGGTAGACTGTGAGGAAGGGTGTCATAGTTTGCAGGATGACTTAGAAAGGTTGTAGAGCTGGGCCAAGAGGTGGCGGATGGAGTTTAATGCAGAGAAGTGTGAGGTAATTCATTTCGGTAGGAATAACAGATGTGTCGAGTATAGGGCTAACGGGAGGACTTTGAATAGTGTGGAGGAGCAGAAGGATCTAGGTGTATGTGTACATAGATCCCTGAAAGTTGGAAATCAAGTAGATAAGGTTGTTAAGAAGGCATACAGTGTCTTGGCGTTTATTGGTAGGGGGATTGAATTTAGGAGTCGCAACGTCATGATGCAACTGTACACAACTCTGGTGCGGCCGCACTTGGAGTTTTGTGTGCAGTTTTGGTCCCCACATTACAGGAAGGATGTGGAGGCTTTGGAGAGGGTGCAGAGGAGGTTTACCAGGATGTTGCCTGGTATGGAGGGGAGATCCTGTGAGGAGAGACTGAGAGATTTTGGGTTGTTTTCGCTGGAAAGAAGGCGGCTAAGAGGGGACCTTATTGAAACATATAAGATGATTAGAGGTTTAGACAGGGTAGATAGTGATAGCCTTTTTCCTCGGATGGAGAAAGCTAGCATGAGGGGACATGGCTTTAAATTAAGAGGGGGTAGTTATAGGACTGATGTCAGGGGTAGGTTCTTTACCCAGAGGGTGGTGAGGGACTGGAATGCCCTTCCAGCTGCAGTTGTAAATGCGCCTAGTTTGGGGGCGTTTAAGAGATCTGTGGATAGGTTTATGGACAAAAAGGGATTGGTTTAGGCTAGTGGGTCATTGTTTTGTAACTGGTTGGCGCAACATCGTGGGCCGAAGGGCCTGTTCTGCGCTGTAATGTTCTATGTTTTATGTTCTAAAGGTAGGAGAGTCTAAAACTAGAGGGCATTGGGTTAAAGTGAGAGATACAAAAGTGTCCAGAGGGGCAATTTTTTCACACAGAGGGTCTGAAACAAGCTGCCAGAGGCAGTAGTAGAGGTAGGTACAATTTTGGCTTTTAAAATGCATTTAGATAGTTACGTGGGTAAGATAGATATAGTGGGATATGGGCCAAACATGGGCAATTGGGATTAGCTTAGGGGTTTAAAAAAAAAGGCCAGCATGGACAAGTTGGGCCGAAGGGCCTGTTTCCATGCTGTAAACCTCTGGCTCTGTGAGCTGCTGTTCTGGGGCCCAACCATTGGTGTGGGGGAGGAGACTTGAGTGCAGTTCCTCCCACTTCCTGTCCCAGTCTTGGGATGCTGGTGTTACAGACGAGGTGACCCCTCTCTGGGAGGGTGGCGGTGAGCAGACCAGACATTTGTTAAAATAGAATGGCTCTCTCGGAACTGCAGAGACTCAATGACCTTGTTGTGGGACTGGAGTCACATATAGGCCAGGCCCAGTGTTCCTTCAGTTAAACCAATTAGTGAACGAGCTAATGAACAGACTTTGACAAAGGATCATCGGGACTCGAAACGTCAGTTCTTATTGAACAGAGAACATTACAGCGCAGTACAGGCCCTTCGGCCCTCGATGTTGCGCCGACCAGTGGAACCAATCTAATGACCCTCTAACCTAAACTATTCCAAATGTTATCCATATGCCTATCCACTGACCATTTGAACGCCCTCAAAGTTGGCGAGTCCACAACTGCTGCAGGCAGGGCATTCCACGCCCTTACTACCCTCTGAGTAAAGAACCTACCTCTGATATCCGTCCCATAATTACCACCCCTCAATTTAAAGCTCTGTCCCCTCGTGTTAGCCATCACCAAGCGAGGAAAAAGGCTCTCACTGTCCACCCTATCTAACCCTCTGATCATCTTGTATGCCTCAATAAGGTCACCCCTTAACCTTCTTCTCTAACGAAAATAACCTCAAGTCCCTCAGCCTTTCCTCATAAGACCTTCCCACCATACCAGGCAACATCCTGGTAAACCTCCTCTGCACCCTTTCCAATGCCTCCACATCTTTCTTATAATGCGGCGACCAGAACTGTACGCAATACTCCAAGTGTGTACTCTCCTGACAGATGCGTTTTCTGTTTTCATTTCAGATTCCAGCATCCGCAGTAATTTGCTTTTTTTTTAAGGAATATATGAACCCTTGACTCCAGTAAATTTGTTGGGATGCTGGCCTTCATAGCGAAGGGGATTGAATATAAAAGTAGGGAGGTCTTGCTGCAGCTGTATAGGGCATTGGTGAGGCCGCAGCTGGAGTACTGTGTGCAGTTTTGGGCGCCGCACCTGCGCAAAGATATTTTGGCCTTGGAGGGAGTGCTGAGGAGGTTTACTAGGCTGATACCGGAGTTGAGGGGGTTGAGCTATGAGGAGAGGCTGAATGAACTAGGCTTGTACTTGTTGGAGTTTAGAAGAATGAGGGGATATCTCATGAGACGTATAAGATGATGAATGGGATAGATAGGATAGAGGTGGAGAGACTCTTCCCGCTCAAAAAAGACAGTAGGACTAGGGGGCACAGCCTCAAGATAAAGGGAGGCGGTTTAGAACGGAGTTGAGGAGGAACTTCTTCACTCAAAGGGTGGTGAATCTCTGGAATTCTCTACCCGTTGAAGTGGTGGAGGCTGCCTCGCTAAATATTTTTAAGAAGCGGGTTGATGGGTTTTTGATAAGAGAAGGGATTAAGGGTTATGGGGAGAGGGCGGGAATGTGGAACTGAGCAGCGACAGATCAGCCATGATCTTATTGAATGGTGGGGCAGGCTCGAAGGGCCAGATGGCCTACTCCTGCTCTTATTTCTTATGTTCTTATGTTCTTATGCTAACACCCTCCCTGTGTTGGGACAGAATGAGGGAATTATTAGCCTTTTACTCCTGATAATACTGACTTCTGTCAACAGTACAGAATGAGCAACACATTAACTCTGTACTCCTGGTTAACCAGCCCCTGTGTGGAGTCAGGAACATATTAACTCTTTACTCCTGTTAACACGGTCCCATGTGCCGTACAGAGTGAGGGATATATTAACCCTTTACTCCCATTGATGGTACAAATTGATTTAATATAGAGACATAGGAGATAGGAGCAGGAGGAGGCCATTCGGCCCTTCGAGCCTACTCCATCATCCATCACCATCATGCCTGATCGTCCAATTCAATAGCCTAATCCTGCTTTCTCCCCATAACCTTTGATCCCGTTCGCCCCAAGTGCTATATCCAGCCACCTCTTGAATACACTCAATGTTTTGGCATCAACTGCTTCCTGTGGGAATGAATCCCACAGGCTCACCCAGTGAAGAAATGTCTCCTCATCTCCATCCTAACTGCTCGATCCCGAATCCTCAGATTGTGACCCCTGGTTCTGGACTCCCCCCACCATCAGGAACATCCTCCCTGCATCTACCCTGTCTAGTCCTGTTAGAATTTTATAAGTCTCTATGAGATCTCCCCCTCATTGGTCTGAACTCCAGGGAAAATAATCCTAATCTAGTCAATCTCTCCTCGTACATCAGTCCCCGGAATCAGCCTGGTAACCCTTCACTGCTCTCCCTCCAGAGCAAGAACATCCTTCCTCAGAGAAGAAGACCAAAACTGCCCACAATACTCTAGGTGTGTCCTCACCAAGGCCCCTGTGTAATTATAACAACACATCCCTGCTCCTGTTCTCCAAACCTCTCACAATGAAAGGCCAACAGACCATTTACCTTCTTTACCTGCTGTACCTGCACTCTGTTAGCACCGGTTAGCTCCTGTTTTACTGATTCTGCTGCCCAATAAACTCTTGATTTTGTTTTTCAGAGATGTCTTTCGCCAAATGCAAAAGGTGCCAACTGAGGTAGCGAGACACCCAGAGACCAAGAGCTTCAAACCGTTTCGGAGTTTTAGGTAAATGTGTGATCTCCCTGTGCGGTCCAGGCCGAGTGGTGGAGTTGGGAAAGGGCCCTGGCTCTGGGCACAGGAGATGTGGGATCTCCCTGTGCGGTCCAGGCCGAGTGGTGGAGCTGGGAAAGAGCCCTGGCTCTGGGCACAGGAGATGTGGGATCTCCCTGTGCGGTCCAGGCCGAGTGGTGGAGTTGGGAAAGAGCCCTGGCTCTGGGCACAGGCGATGTGGGATCTCCCTGTGCGGTCCAGGCCGAGTGGTGGAGTTGGGAAAGGGCCCTGGCTCAGGGCACAGGCGATGTGGGATCTCCCTGTGCGGTCCAGGCCGAGTGGTGGAGTTGGGAAAGGGCCATGGCTCTGGGCACAGGAGATGTGGGATCTCCCTGTGCGGTCCAGGCCGAGTGGTGGAGTTGGGAAAGGGTCCTGGCTCTGGGCACAGGCGATGTGGGATCTCCCTGTGCGGTCCAGGCCGAGTGGTGGAGTTGGGAAAGGGCCATGGCTCTGGGCACAGGAGATGTGGGATCTCCCTGTGCGGTCCAGGCCGAGTGGTGGAGTTGGGAAAGAGCCCTGGCTCTGGGCACAGGAGATGTGGGATCTCCCTGTGCGGTCCAGGCCGAGTGGTGGAGTTGGGAAAGAGCCCTGGCTCTGGGCACAGGAGATGTGGGATCTCCCTGTGCGGTGCAGGCCGAGTGGTGGAGTTGGGAAAGGGCCCTGGAGGGAGTGCAGAGGAGGTTTACTAGGCTGATACCGGAGTTGAGGGGGTTGAGCTATGAGGAGAGGCTGAATGAACTAGGCTTGTACTCGTTGGAGTTTAGAAGAATGAGGGGAGATCTCATTGAGACATATAAGATGATGAAGGGGATGGATAGGATAGAGGTGGAGAGACTCTTCCCGCTCAAAAAAGACAGTACGACGAGGGGGCACAGCCTCAAGATAAAGGGGGGGCGGTTTAGAACGGAGTTGAGGAGGAACTTCTTCACTCAAAGGGTGGTGAATCTCTGGAATTCTCTGCCCGTTGAAGTGGTGGAGGCTGCCTCGCTAAATATTTTTAAGAAGCGGGTTGATGGGTTTTTGATAAGAGAAGGGATTAAGGGTTATGGGGAGAGGGCGGGAAGGTGGAACTGAGCCATGACAGATCAGCCATGATCTTATTGAATGGCGGGGCAGGCTCGAAGGGCTAGATGGCCTACTCCTGCTCCTATTTCTTATGTTCTTATGTTATGAATATTCTGACCGACTGACCATCCACCCGTCTTGGGAGAACCGTAAAGAATCACCACTCCGAGTGAAGGGAGTTCTCCTCCCCCCCCCCCCGCCACTCCAAAATGTTTGACCCCCTGATCATGAAAGTGAGACCCTGTCTTCAAGATTGGAATGTACTGAGATCAGAGGGTGCTGACGGGGAGGAATTTGTACAGTGTGTAATGGAAGGATCCCTGGAGCAGTACGTGGATAGACCGACCAGGGAGGGGGCTATACTTGACTTGGTTCTGGGGAATGAGCCTGGGCAGGTGGTTGACGTTGAGGTAGGAGAGCATGTGGCTAACAGTGACCACAACTCTGTCTGGTTCAAGATATTAATGGATAAAGATGAAGCCTGTCCTAAGGGGAGGGTGTTAAATTGGGGGAGGGCTAGATACAGCCGGATTAGGCAGGATCTTAAAGATACAGACTGGGGTACGCTATTTAACGGTAGGTCGACGCTGGGTATGTGGGAGTCTCTCAAGGGAAAACTACAATCTTTACAGGAAAGACATGTGCCGGTCAAGAGGAAGGATGGGAAAGGTAGGATTAGAGAGCCGTGGGTAACTAGGGATATTGAGGACCTGGTCAGGAGAAAGAGGGAAGCGTACACTAGATCGAGGCATTTGAGGACAGAGATAGCGTTAGAAGAATACAGAGAATGTAGGAGGGAACTTAAAAGGGGCATCAGAAAGGCAAAAAGGGGCCACGAAATGGCTTTGGCGGGTAGGATTAAGGAAAATCCTAAAGCATTTTACTCTTATATTAGAAACAAAAGGATGGTTAGAGGGAACATTGGTCCTCTCAGGGACAGAGGAGGGGAACTATGCTTGGAGCCTGGGGGAATGGGGGAGATCTTGAATGAATACTTTGCGTCGGTATTCACTCAGGAGAGGGGTCAGTCCTCTGCTGCTGTGCTTGAGAAGTTTGAGGATCCGTTGAGGGAAATAGTCATCACGAGGGAAGAGGTGTTGGGACTTTTAGACACTATAAAGACAGACAAATCTCCGGGGCCTGATGGCATCTATCCTAGGCTGCTAAGGGAGGTGAGGGATGAAATTGCTGGGCCTCTGACGCAAATCTTTGTCTCTTCTTTGGACACAGGTGAGGTCCCAGAGGATTGGCGGATTGCAAATGTTGTACCATTGTTTAAGAAGGGTCAGAGGGATAACCCAGGGAACTATAGGCCAGTGAGCTTGACTTCAGTTATAGGCAAGATAATGGAGAGGATCCTCAAGGATAGGATGTATGAGCATCTGGAGCGCTGCAATCTGATCAGGGATACGCAGCATGGCTTCGTTACAGGGAGGTCGTGCCTTACGAATCTGTTGGAATTTTTTTGAAGAGGTGACAAAAACGGTTGACGAAGGACAAGCCGTTGATGTTGTCTATATGGATTTCAGTAAGGCGTTTGACAAGGTCCCTCACGGTAGGCTGATAGAAAAGGTGAAGGCTCATGGGATACAAGGCCAGGTATGTAGATGGGTGAAGAACTGGCTTGGGAGGAGAAGACAGCGGGTAGTAGTGGAGGGCTCCTTTTCCAATTGGAGGTCTGTCACCAGTGGGGTGCCGCAGGGCTCGGTACTAGGACCTCTACTATTTGTAGTATACATTAATGACTTGGAAGAGGGGGTAGGTGGTGTGATCAGCAAATTTGCTGATGACACTAAGTTGGTTGGATTGGCGGGTACTGAGGAGCAGTGCCTGGCAATGCAACAGGACATAGATAGGCTGGTAGATTGGGCAGATAGATGGCAAATGGAATTTAATCCGGAGAAATGCGAGGTGATGCACTTTGGCCGGAATAATGTGGAAGGGAGTTATATGATAAAAGGTAGAACTATCCGGAGTATAGATACGCAGAGAGACCTGGGGGTGCAGGTACACAAGTCCCTGAAGGTGTCGGTGCAGGTGCAGAATGTGATGAGGAAAGCGTATGGCATGTTAGCCTTCATAGGAAGGGGTATAGAATATAAGAGTAGGAGTCTGATGTTGCAGTTGTATAGAACGTTGGTTAGGCCTCACCTGGAGTACTGCGTCCAGTTCTGGTCGCCGTACTACCGGAAGGATGTAGAGATCCTGGAGAGAGTGCAGAGGAGATTTACCAGGATGTTGCCTGGTATGGAAGGGCTGTCTTACGAGGAAAGATTGAACGCACTTGGGCTGTTTTCCCTTGAGAGACGTCGGCTGAGGGGGGATTTGATAGAGGTTTATAAGATTATGAAGGGGACAGATAGAGTAGATGGTGATAAGCTTTTTCCGCTATTAGAAATGGATAGAACGAGGGGTCACGGGCTTAGGGTGAGGGGGGCTAGATATAAGACTAATGTTAGAGGGCAGTTTTTCACACAAAGGGTAGTGGGGATGTGGAATGCACTGCCGAGTGAGGTGGTGGAAGCAGGCACGCTAGGGTTGTTCAAGAGTCACTTGGACAGCCACATGAGCAGTTTACATATAGGGGGATATAGCAGGCCTTATTAAGCATTGTAGGCTTGGGGTCAGTTTAGTCTCAGGGGTATAGAGTCTTTAATAATGAAATTTTTATCCACAGGCACTTACCATCTCGAGGGCATCATGGCAGCACAGAGGTTATCTCTGTTACTGTGCGGACACATGGAGTTGGGCCTGTGTCCGTGGGAGTTTGTGCGTTCTCCCCGTGGTTGCGTGGGTTTCCTCCGGGTGCTCCGGTTTCCTCCCACATCCCAAAAATGTGCTTTTAGGCTGATTGATTGGGTAACAAATTGTCCCTATATTGGACCTCCCTGATCCTCACACATTAGGCATAGACTAGAGTCATGAATAGGTCACTGACCATGGGACGGCGGCGTGGGCTCGTTGGGCCTGTTTCCCGTGCTGTTTTGTTCTTTGTTCTTTGTTCTTTGTTCTATTCCTCAGCCAGCTGTTAGCGACCAGATCAGAAACCCCAGGGTACGTTCTGAAACCCAACTAGATCTATGTAGGCACTAGTGTGAGGAGAAGGTGTTTCACTCCAGGTGTGATTCTATTGATACACTAGGAAGCTTTTACCAAAACAAACTTTATTTAACATAAGAACATAAGAAATAGGAGCAGGAGTAGGCCATCTGGCCCTTCGAGCCTGCCCCGCCATTCAATAAGATCATGGCTGATCTGTCGTGACTCAGGTCCACATTCCCGCCCTCTCCCCATAACCCTTAATCCCCTCTCTTATCAAAAACCCATCAACCCGCTTCTTAAAAATATTTAGCGAGGCAGCCTCCACCACTTCAACGGGCAGAGAATTCCAGAGATTCACCACCCTTTGAGTGAAGAAGTTCCTCCTCAACTCCGTTCTAAACCGCCCCCCCTTTATCTTGAGGCTGTGCCCCCTAGTCCTACTGTCTTTTTTGAGCGGGAAGAGTCTCTCCACCTCTATCCTATCCATCCCATTCATCATCTTATACGTCTCAATGAGATCTCCCCTCATTCTTCTAAACTCTAACGAGTACAAGCCCAGTTTATTCAGCCTCTCCTCATAGCTCAACCCCCTCAACTCCGGTATCAGCCTAGTAAACCTCCTCTGTCAAGGAGGAACTCCCTCCAAGGCCAAAATATCTTTGTGCAGGTGCGGCGCCCAAAACTGCACACAGTACTCCAGCTGCGGCCTTACCAATATATAAATGGCTATATAAATGGTAAATAGCTGATAGGTTAAGAGTTAAGGATTGTATCTTGCCATGCTTAAGTATTTCAATTGGTAAATGTTAAGCTAGTTCATTTGTTATAGTTAAACCGTATTGTCTCGTGCTGGGACCAGAGTGCTGGCGAATCGCGTAAAGAGGACTATAGACAGGGCCTTAAACTAATTGGGGGGGGGGGAGGGTGCGAGGGTAGGTGATGTTACAAGGTCTAAAGTTAAGGAGAGGGTACAGGTAAGGGAAGAGGCCGAGGATGTCCCAATAATAGAGGGAGTAGGGGGCGTGAGTATGGTTGGTGGCATTACGGCAAATAGGGTCCAGGTGAAGGCTGGGATGAAAGCACTTTATCTGAATGCACGAAGCATTCGGAATAAAGTGGATGAGCTGGTGGCGCAGATCGACACAAGTGGATACGATTTGGTGGCCATTACAGAGACGTGGCTGCAGGGTGGCAGGGACTGGGAGCTGAATGTACAGGGCTATCAAGTGTTTAGGAAGGATAGGCAGGAGGGAAAAGGAGGGGGCGTAGCTCTGCTGATTAAGGATAGCATCACGGTGGTAGCGAGGGATGATATTGGAGCCAAGGAGCAGAGGGTGGAATAGTTGTGGGTGGAGATTTGGAACAGCAAAGGGAGGAAGACGCTGGTGGGTGTCGTCTATAGGCCCCCGAATAATGATCTGGAGGTGGGGCGGGCTGTTAACGCGCAAATAAGTGCAGCGTGCAGGAATGGGATGGCCATAGTTATGGGAGATTTCAATCTGCATATTGATTGGTCGACCCATGTTGGACGCGGGGGGCTCGAGGAAGAGTTCTTGGAATGCTGCCGGGATAGTTTCCTCGAACAGTGTGTGTTGGAGCCGACGAGGGAGCGAGCTATCTTGGATCTGGTGCTATGTAATGAGGCGGGTAGAATTAGGGACCTTGTGGTGAAGGATCCTCTTGGGGAGAGTGATCATTGTATGGTGGAGTTTCTGGTGCAGATGGAGGAGGAGAAAGTGGGTTCCCGGACACACGTCCTCTGTTTGAATAGAGGGGAGTACGGTAGGATGAGAGAAGAATTGGCGAATGTTGACTGGGGGAGCGCGCTGGAGGGAGGGTCTGTTGAGGAGCAGTGGAGGATCTTTAAGGAGATCTTTCTTGGTGCTCAGCGGAAATTTATTCCGATGGTCAAAAAGGACAGTAGGAGGAGAGGTAATAAGCCGTGGATAACGAAGGAGGTGAAGGAAAGTGTTAAATTAAAAGTGGAGGAATTTAGAGGAGCTAAGAGCAGTGGGCGAGAAGAGGATTGGGAGAGGTTTAAATGTCAACAAAGATTGACAAAGAAGTTGATAAAGAAGGGTAGGAGAAGCTATGAGGCTGGGCTAGCACTTAATATAAAAAAGGATAGCAAGAGTTTTTATAAATATATAAAAAGGAAGAGACTGGCTAGGGTGAATATTGGTTCTTTAGAGGATGAGAAAGGGGACCTAGTGGTAGGGGATGAGGATATGGCTAAGATATTGAATAACGTTTTTGTTTCTGTCTTCACGGAGAAGGACGTGAATAATTTGCCGGGTGTTAGCGATGGAAAGGTGGTAGGACTGGAGGGTCTTAATGACATTACTGTTACTAGAGAGGCGGTGCTCGACAGACTGGAGGGGCTGATTGTGGACAAGTCCCCAGGACCGGATGGAATGCATCCGAGGGTTCTGAAAGAAATGGCGGAGGTGATAGTGGATGCCTTGGTGGTTATTTTCCAGACGTCGCCGGATTCCGGGAAAGTGCCGGATGATTGGAAAACGGCTAATGTTACGCCGTTGTTTAAGAAGGGTGCCAGGCAAAAGGCAGGGAATTATAGGCCGGTTGGTTTAAAGTCTGTGGTAGGTAAAATGTTAGAATCTGTCATTAAGGAGGAAATTGCGAGGCATCTTGAAGGGAATTGCTTGATAGAGCAGACGCAGCACGGTTTCATTAAAGGGAAGTTGTGTCTGACAAATTTACTGGAGTTCAATGAGGATGTGTCTAGGGCAGTGGATGGAGGAGAGCCGGTGGATGTGGTCTTTCTAGATTTTCAGAAGGCTTTGACAAGGTACCTCACAAGAGGTTATTGCAGAAGGTCAGGGGACATGGAGTTGGGGGTAGGGTGTTAGCGTGGATAGAGGATTGGCTGTCAAATAGGAGGCAGAGAGTGGGGGTCAATGGGTGCTATTCGGATTGGCGGATGGTGACTAGTGGAGTGCCCCAGGGGTCGGTGCTGGGGCCTCAGCTTTTTACCATTTATATAGATGATCTGGAGGAGGGAACCGAGTGTAGGGTGTCGAAATTTGCTGATGACACCAAGATTGGGGGAACGGCAAATTGTGCGGAGTGTGTGGAAAGTCTGCAGAAGGATCTAGATAGGCTGGGCGAATGGGCCAGGAAATGGCAAATGGAATTTAATGTTGGCAAGTGTGAGGTGGTCCACTTTGGTAGGAAGAATGGTAGGAAGGACTATTACTTACGTGGCGAAAAACTGCAGCAGGCGACGGTGCAGAGGGACCTCGGGGTCCTTGTGCATGAGTCACAAAAACCCAGCCTGCAGGTGCAGCAGGTGGTCAGGAAGGCGAATGGGATGCTGGCCTTCATAGCGAAGGGGATTGAATATAAAAGTAGGGAGATCTTGCTGCAGCTGTATAGGGCATTGGTGAGGTCGCAGCTGGACTACTATGTGCAGTTTTGGTTGCTGCACTCACGCAAGGATATTTTGGCCTTGGAGGGAGTGCAGAAGAGGTTTACTAGGCTGATTCCAGAGTTGAGGGGGTTGAGCTATGAGGAGAGGCTGAATAAACTAGGCTTGTACTCGTTAGAGTTTAGAAGAATGAGGGGAGATCTCATTGAGACGTATAAGATGATGAATGGGATGGATAGGATAGAGGTGGAGAGACTCTCCCCGCTCAAAAAAGACAGTAGGATTAGGGGGCACAGCCTCAAGATAAAGGGGGGTACGGTTTAGAACGGAGTTGAGGAGGAACTTCTTCACTCAAAGGGTGGTGAATCTCTGGAATTCTCTGCCCATTGAAGTAGTGGAGGCTGCCTCGCTAAATATATTTAAGACGTGGGTTGATGGGTTTTTGATGAGAGAGGGGATTAAGGGTTATGGGGAGAGGGCGGGAATGTGGAACTGAGACACGACAGATCAGCCATGATCTTATTGAATGGCGGGGCAGGCTCGAAGGGCCAGATGGCCTCCTCCTGCTCCTATTTCTTATGTTCTCATAGCTGATATTTTTCTCATCCCCCTTCCCCTGCCTTTTCCCCATAACCTCTGATCCCCTTATTAATCAAGAACCTATCTATCTCTGTCTTAAAAACACTCAATGACCCGGCCTCCACAGCCTTCTGCGGCAAAGAGTTCCACAGATTCACCACTCTCTGGCTGAAGAAATTCCTCCTTATCTCTGTTTTAACGGATCACCCCTTTAGCCTGAGGTTGTGCCCTCTGGTTCTCATTTTTCCTACTAGTGGGAACATTCTCTCCACGTCCACCCTCGCAGTATCCTGTAAGTTGCACTAAGATCCCCTTTTAAATTCCAATGAGTACAGACCCAGAGTCCTCAACTCTTCCTCATTCGACAAGCTCTTCATTCCAGGGATCATTCTTTTGAACCTCCTCTGGACCCTTTACAAGGCCAATACATCTGAGAGAGAGAGAGATACTGATAGCTTCTTTCAGAACCAGTCTGAAACTAACTGGGTGGCATGGTAACACAGTGGTTAACACTGCTGCTTCACAGCGCCAGGGATCCGGGTTCAGTTCTCAGCTTGGGTCACTGTCTGTGTGGAATTTGCACATTCTCCCCATGTCTGCGTGGGTTTCCTCCGGGTGTTCCGGTTTCCTCCCACAGTCTGAAAGATGTGCTGGTTGGGTGGATTGGCCGTGCTAAATTCCCCTTAGTGTCCCCCAGACGGGCGCTGGAGTGTGGCGACTAGGGGATTTTCACAATAACTTCATTACAATGTTAATGTGAGCCTTACTTGTGATTAATAAATAAGCTTTAAAGACTTTAAGTTTTCCCTGTAAAGCTTAACTCCTCCGATTATCACATGGCTCTTTCTCCTGTCAATCAACCTACCCTGAAAACCCAGGGGGAAGAAAAACAGAAATAAACAAAACTGCATTCGCTCAGATTAAACTAATACCCCACTGGCTGAGATCAATTATTCTCCTGCACTCTCAGCATGGAGCTCCCCGGAGCAGACAAATTGACACCATGTATGCAGAGCAGAATTCTAAACATACCCCTCACAAGAAACATGACATCAATACAGTGATGTCGCTTTCTGCCTTGAATATTCTCAATGACTGAGCATCCACTGGTCTTGAGAGAACCGCAGAGATTCGCCACTCTGAGTGAAGAGAGTTCTCCTCCTCCCAGTCCAAAATGTTTGACTCCTGATCAGACATCATACAGACCGATAGGACGTTAATCAGTTGGGGTGTTAAGGGATATTAAGACAAGTCAGTATACGGTCTAATGATTTACAAGGTGCATTGCAGGAACTCACGAAGGCTCCTTCGAAGGCACCTTCCAAGGCACCTTCCAAACCCATGACCTCCACCATCTAGAAGGTCAAGGGCAGCAGACACATGAGAACACCACTACCTGAAGGTTCCCCTCCAAGCCACTCACTATCCTGACTTGGAAATATATCACCGTCCCTTCACTGGGTCAAAATCCTGGAATTCCTTCCCTGACAGCACTGTGGGTGTACCTACACCACAGAGACTGCAGTGGCTCAAGAAGGCAGCTCACCACCGCCTTCTCCAGGGATAGTTAGGGATGTTGAGACTGTACTGGAACAAGGTCTAATGTCAGACCTGCCCAGTAAATGCCCCTGTGGCTTTTCGATATTTTACAATTACTTTCCTAAGGTGTGGACAAGTTTGGTACCGAGTTCCCGATTCTAGTTGCCCTTTGAGAAGGTAACCGTGCGTTACCGAGGAAACGCAGCTTAGCATCTTGTCCGACTGGCTTTAATTTGAGGATGGATGACATAAACCTGCCTCGCATATCTTTGAGTTTGAAAGATTAAGGGGTGAGCTGGTTGGGATCTTTCAATTGATTTAAGAGTTTTGATGAGACAGGCACCAGATAAGGTGGCAGGACCAGGGTGGCAGGGTGACACGGTGGCACAGTGGGTTAGCACGGCTGCCTCACGGCGCCAGGGACCTGGGTTCGATTCCCGGCTTGGGTCACTGTCTGTGCGGGGTCTGCACGTTCTCCCCATGTCTGCATGGGTTTCCTCTGGGTGTTCCGGTTTCCTCCCACAATCCAAAGATGTGCGGGTTAGGTGGGTTGGCGTTGCTAAATTGCTCCTTAGCCTCAAGGGACTCAACAGGATAAACGGGCAGGGTTAGAGGAATCGGGAATGGGTGGGATTGTGGTCAGTGCAGACTCGATGGGCTGAATGGCCTTCTTCTGCACTGTGGGATTCTATGATCAACGAACCTTAAAATTAATGCCAGACCTTTCAGGAGGTCAACCAGGAAGCATTTCTTCACACGGGGTAATGGAACTCTCTCTCTCTCTCTCTCTCTCTCCCCATTTCTCGCTCTCACTCCTTTTCTGGGAGAGCCTAGGACTCTAGGTCACTGTTTAAAAATAAGAGGTCACTCATTTAGAACAGAGATGGGGAGAATCTCTCTCACTCAGGGGGTGGTGAGTCTCTGGAAGTCTCTCCCTCAAAAGGCAGTGGAAGCAGCGTCCGCGAATATTGTCAAGACAGAGGCAATAAATTCTGGATTAACGGGGTGGGGGGGAGGGGGGGTGAGGTGGGAATGTGGGGTTGGGTTACAATCAGATCAACCATGATCCTATTGAATGGTGGAACAGGTTCAAGGGGCCGAATGGCCTACTCCCTGCTCCTGATTGGTATGTTTGTATGTTGAGTAGCTGCGTATGCTGGGTGTCAGTTGGAGCTTTTAAGACTGACATTGTTTGGTTTAGCAAGAGTGTTGAGGGAGGCATGCTCAGGTCGATGATGGGAGCCTTGAGACAGATTTCCATTCCATCGTTGAACGGTGGGCGAGTTGGGTAGAGGGGTTGAATGGCTGTTCCATCATTCCCATCGGTACACTGTACATGATCGAGACACATCTACCAACTGGCTGGGAGACTCATATTGCTCACGGACTGGATACTGTCCGGTGGGGGTGGGTACGGAGGGCTTCTGAATGCTGTGGTGTTGCTCCATCACCGAGGGAATGAGAGGTAGACTGGTACAAGAGTGAGGGAGAGAGCATCAAGATTTTACAAGTCAGAGACAGCTAGATCTGTTAGCTTGACACCCGTTTGTCAACATTAGCAGGCAGAATGCCCGGCGATATAGAACATAGAACATTACAGCACAAACAGGCCGTTCGGCCCTCGAGTTCGCCGATCACATCAACCCCACCAATCTCTCGACCTATCTATAACCCCCAATCCCATTAAACCCCATATACTCATCCAGAAGTCTTTTAAAAGACCCCAGCGAGTTCGCCTCCACCACCGATGACGGCAGCCGATTCCATTCACTCACCACCCTCTGAGTGAAAAACTTACCCCGAACATCACCTCTGTACTTCCCTCCCCGCACCTTAAATCTGTGTCCTCTCGTAGCGACCATTTCAACCCGGGGAAATAGCCTCTGAGAGTCCACCCTATCTATTCCTCTCAACATTTTATAAACCTCTATCAGGTCGCCTCTCAACCTTCGCCTCTCTAGGGAAAAGAGTCCCAGCTCCCTCAACCTATCTTCATAAGGCATGCCTCCCAGTCCAGGCAACATCCTTGTAAATCTCCTCTGCACCCTTTCAATAGCTTCTACATCTTTCCTATAGTGAGGCGACCAGAACTGCGCACAATACTCCAAATGAGGCCTGACAAGGGTCCTGTAAAGTTGCAGCATTACCTCCCGACTCCTAAACTCAATCCCTCGATATGCCAGTACTTCAACGTGAGATGCATGAGAACGTGTCAGTAATCACGGGGGAGCAGTTTCCCTGGGAATCCCTGGGTTTTAACATTCACAAACTGTCCTCAGAAACGGGTCCATATTTGCAGAGGTATCTGGAGCTCCGCGGTCAAGTGAAGGTTTTGGAATTGTTTGTGACACGGACAGGTATCATGGTCCCAGGATAGCTTGACATCGGGTCATGTGACCTTGGCATTGGCGAGTTGTCCTTGACATTGGCTGTGTGGTGCTGGGGCCTGTTCAGTCGGACACCAGCCTTGAGTACTCGATGAGCCTGACGAGTCTTCCTCCTTTGAGCGTCAGCTCTGACCAGCCGTGAATCTTGCTTTTGTTTTTATTTAGATCAGCCTCCTTCAATCTTTCAACACACCCCAGGTTTCTCCAATCCTTTAAAGGCATCTTCAGGTGAGTTGTGTTTTGCCACGTTGAGAGTTCCTGGGCAGCCAAGTCCCAGCTTTCTAATCTTACAATCTGCCGCTGTCTCTGCTTGCTGCAATATCTCTGTTCCACTTGGGGAGGAGCGGAGGGTAGATTCCAGCCATCGGACTGTGCCACTGAGTTACTGGGTGTGAAATTGTTCTTGATGTTCAGCTCCTCCAGCTTTTAAACCTCCACCTTCCAAACTACAATTGGACACACCATCTTCAACTTTCTCTCTCCTCAACCATCTCTTGAAAGCGTTGACTCGCATATTACTGATGTACACGCTATTACTGATATAGAAGCAGGCCGTTCGGCCCAACTAGTTCATACTAGTGCTAATGCATCACATGAGCCTCCTTTCGCCACTTTTCATCTTAATATATCCTTCTATCCCTTTCTCCCTCATGGGTTTATCCAGCTTCCCCCTGGAACGTATCAATATTTTTCACCACAAGCACTCATTGCGAGTCCCACATTCTCCCCACTCCCTGTGGGAGCGAGTCCCACATTCTCCCCATTCCCCCGTGGGAGCGAGTCCCACATTCTCCCCCACTCCCCCGTGGGAGCGAGTCCCACATTCTCCCCCACTCTCTGGGTAAAGCAGTTATACCTGAATTCCTGATTGGGTTTATTAGTGACTGTCTGATATTTATGACAGTGAGTTTTGAACTCTCCAGAAAGTGGAAATAATCCTCTCTGCATCTGCACTGCTGAATTACTGCATAATCCTGGAGATTTTTATCAGTCGCCCCTCAGCTTTGTCCTTCTGAGGGAAATGAGCTCCAGTCTATTGAATCTTTCCGGTTGGCTCGAATCTCAGGCTGCTCACATTGTCTTTGTAAATCTTTTTTCTGTCTGAGTGTGAGTATCAGGATGTGCGCAGTCACTCCAGCTCTTCCTCGATCTTCCAGCACAGCTTCAATGCCTCTTTCCTGCTTTGGAATTCTCATCCTTTTGAAGACTGACCCTTGCTGTCTCTGTTTTCTAGTTTGTGGTCAGCTTCCTGTTCATTTCTGCTGCTGCTTTCTTGGCTGCACCTTTTCTGACCTTAGCCCGCCGTCAGTTTCCTTCTTGATGACCTGTTGAATATCTAAATATATTACATTGACTGCATAACCTTTATCTATCCTCTCTGATACCTCTACAAAGAATTTGTGATGGTCAAGCGAGAACTTCCTGTTGGAGCATGAGTCGCAAAAACCCAGCTTGCAGGTGCAGCAGGTGGTCAGGAAGGCGAATGGGATGCTGGCCTTTATAGCGAGGGGGATTGAATATAAAAGTAGGGAGGTCTTGCTGCAGCTGTATAGGGCATTGGTGAGGCCGCAGCTGGAGTACTGTGTGCAGTTTTGGGCGCCGCACCTGCGCAAAGATATTTTGGCCCTGGAGGGAGTGCAGAGGAGGTTTACTAGGCTGATACCGGAGTTGAGGGGATTGAGCTCTGAGGAGAGGCTGAATAAACTAGGCTTGTACTCGTTAGAGTTTAGAAGAATGAGGGGAGATCTCATTGAGACGTATAAGATGATGAATGGGATGGATAGGATAGAGGTGGAGAGACTCTTCCCGCTCAAAAAAGACAGTAGGACTAGGGGGCACAGCCTCAAGATAAAGGGGAGGCGGTTTAGAACAGAGTTGAGGAGGAACTTCTTCACTCAAAGGGTGGTGAATCTCTGGAATTCTCTGCCCGTTGAAGTGGTGGAGGCTGCCTCGCTAAATATTTTTAAGAAGCGGGTTGATGGGTTTTTGATAAGAGAGGGGATTAAGGGTTATGGGGAGAGGGCGGGAAGGTGGAACTGAGCCACGACAGATCAGCCATGATCTTATTGAATGGCGGGGCAGGCTCGAAGGGCCAGATGGCCTACTCCTGCTCCTATTTCTTATGTTCTTATGTTCTTAAATCTATTCCGAGCGTACTTCAGTTTCACACCTGCCCTCTCTCCGTGTCCGCGCAGCCAGTCACGTGGGCAGATTCGATAGCAGAGTTACATGGACAAACGCAACTGTCAGTTCTCGCTTAGATGCGCCTTGCAGCAGGGGTTCCTGGATTGGGATTGGGAATGGGAATGCGGCCTCGGACAAGTTGAGGATGCAATGTCCATGCTTGTCCGCCCGGCATTGGTCTCTGTGACACATTTTGGTGGCAGGAACGAGGAGGTGGAATTTCAATTAAAATGGTCAAATTTTCAGAGGGCTTTCAGGAAGAGAGAGAGACCGGGGAGGAGGGGGTGAATGTTGGAAGGACAAGTTGCAGAACCAGTTAAATACACACGGGGCATTTGGCTTTATAAATAGAGATGGGGTTGGGGGTTAGGGGCGGGAAGGGGGGTATCGGTGGGTGATTCTCCAGCCCCAATAACCCTGGGGACAAATCCCGCTGGGCCGGTGAATTTGGTGAGAGGCCTGAAATGGGATTTGTGCCGCATGTGAAACGGTTTCCAATGCTGCCCCATTCGTTCCACCCAGCACGATTGGGATTTCGCCCAGAAATGATAGAACTCCAACAGTGCAGAGGAGGCCACTCGGCCCATCGAGCCTTCACCGACCACAGTCCCACCCAGATCATAAGCCCGTAACCCCACATATTTACCCCTCTAACCCTAACCATCCTGGGACACTAAGGGGAAATTTAGCACGGCCAATGCACCTACCCTGCACACCTTTGGACCGTGGGAGTAAACCGGAGCGCCCGGAGGAAACCCACGGGGAGAATGTGCAGACTCCACGCAGGCAGTGACCCGAGCTGGGAATCGAACCCTGGTGCCGTGGGGCACAGTGCCAACTACTGTGCCACTGTGCTGCTCACATGGTGAGAACCTGTTCCAGTCTCATCCGTTCCAATTCTAATCTCATTCTTGAGATTAAAGTTGAATGCAGAGGCCTCCCGGTATGCACCCCCCCCCCCCACAACACACACACACAGACACAGTGGGAGGGTGAAGTACCCCAGTGCCAATCACTGAAGGTCCTTAGCAGTGGGGACCTGGCACACAATGCACCCCCCAATGGGAACAAGGTGATGAACACCACTCTGAGTTGGAGGGGGACAGGTTGGGGGTCCCCTTGGGATGGGGATTGCGGAGCCTCCTCTCTGTAGCCTTTAAAAGCTTCAAAGTGCTTTGTGCACCTTCCATTTCATAGAACATAGAACACTACAGCACAAACAGGCCCTTCGGCCCACAAGTTGCGCTGATCCTATCCCTACCTACCAGGCCTATCTATAACCCCCAATCCCATTAAATCCCACGTACTCATCCAGAAGTCTTTTAAAAGACCCCAGCGAGTTCGCCTCCACCACCACCACCGACGGCAGCCGATTCCACTCACTCACCACCCTCTGAGTGAAAAACTTACCCCTGACATCTCCTCTGTACTTCCCTCCCCAGCACCTTAAACCTGTGTCTCGTAGCGACCATTTCAACCCGGGGAAATAGCCTCTGAGAATCCACCCTATCTATACCTCTCAACATTTTATAAACCTCTATCAGGTCGCCTCTCAACCTTCGTCTCTGCAGGGAGAAGAGACCAAGTTCATGTCCCAATGATTTTTACAACTCCCTGGAGGTAGAGTGCCTGGCTGTTTCAGTGGGGGATTATCATTCTTTATGTAACTCCTCCAAAGCACTGCTATTCAACCTGAATTCATTTATTAAGAGGGTTTTTTTCTAACTCTTATACCATCATGCCATTATTGGAGGCAACTCGAGCAGCTGGCATAACTCAAAATATTGACGCCCAAGAGTTCCTCAGTGAGGACCTTCTCACAGCTGTCCAGGGGACTAGCTAGGGTAAATACATGGGGTTATGGGGATATTATGGTTTGGATTGTGGTGGTGCAGACTCAATGGGCCGAATGGTCTCCATCTGCACTGTAAGATTCTATGATTTACTGAAACATTTTCATAAGAACATAAGAAATAGGAGCAGGAGTAGGCCATCTAGCCTTTCGAGCCTGCCCCGCCATTCAATAAGATCATGGCTGGTCTGAAGTGGCTCAGTTCCACTTTCCCGCTTTCTCCCCATAACCCTTAATCCCCTCTCTTATCAAAAACCCATCAACCCGCGTCTTAAAAATATTTAGCGAGGCAGCCTCCACCACTTCAACAGACAGAGAATTCCAGAGATTCACCACCCTTTGAGTGAAGAAGTTCCTCCTCAACTCCGTTCTAAACTGCCCTCCCTTTATTCTGAGGCTGTGCCCTCTGGTTCTGCTATCCTTCCTAAGTGGGAAGAATCTTTTCCAGGCTGTGGGAAGAGAGTTGGAAAGTGGGAGTAATGGGGCAGCTGCTTCAAAGAGTAGGCATAACCGTGATGGGCTGAATGGCCCTTTTCCTGTATTGTGTGATCCCCATGACAATGTTAGCTTAACTAAGCCTGCCAGACTCAACACAGAGCATGGATGGCGCCATGCGATCTGGGTGGTGTGAATTCTACAGGCATTAGGTTGACAGGGGGAATTGTCATCCCTTTTGGAGACAAGTACCTGGTCAGGATTAACAACAGCATGAGCCTTGCAGTTATATAGTGACTCCAATGTGGTACAATGTTCCAAGGCTTTTCACGGGAAACTTTATCACACTAGAGCAGCCTGGTGGCACAGTGGTTAGCACTGCTGCCTCACAGCGCCAGGGACCTGGGTTCCATTCCCAGCTTTGTCTGTGTGGAGTTTGCACATTCTCCCTGTGTCTGTGTGGGTTTCCTCCCACAGTTTGGAAGATGTGCAGATTAGGTGGATTGGCCGTGCTAAATTCTCCCTCAGTGTACCCGAACAGGTGATTTTCACAGTAACTTCATTGCAGTGTTAATGTAAGCCTACTTGTGGCACTAATAATAAATAAATGCAATTTCTGTAAGGTGTAGAGAGGAATTCTCGGTGGAATGTAGCTGACTGTATAAACATTCCAGCCGTGCACATTTTGTTTTATCTTTCAACTAGCTGTGTTTATATTCAAACTATTTTCAGTTGGAAAAAACATTGTGTGTCAGTCTCCACATTACCAGTTGGCAAAGTAAATTTATTTGTCTCTTTGGATGGAATTGTTATTTTTCTGAATAGGATAAACTTTCCATCCAATATATTTAACTTATTTATTCACTGCTGAATGTTGCCATTCCTTCCTATCTCCAGTTAGTCTGTGTGTCTCCACATCATGTCTGTCTCACCTTGCAATTGTGACAGGCACACTTAACTGTGTGTGTGTGTGTGTGTGTGTGCATGCATGGACATCTGTGCCTGTTGTTTACATGTGCATGTGTTTGCGTGTGTGTGTGTGTTTGGCATTTGTGGGCAGCACTGTGGCACAGTGGTTAGCCCTGCTGCCTCACAGCGCCAGGGACCCGGGTTCGATTCCTGGCTCGGGTGACTGTGTGTGCAGTTTGCGTGTTCTCCCCGTGTCTGCGTGGGTTTCCTCCGGGTGCTCCGGTTCCCTCCCACAGTCCAAAGATGTGCGGGTTAGGTTGATTGGCCGTGCTAAGAAATTGCCCCTTAGTGTCCAGGGATGCGTAGGTTAGAGGGATTAACGGGTAGATATGTAGGGATATGGGGGTAGGGCCTGGGTGGGATTGTGGTCGGTGCAGACTCGATGGGCCGAATGGCCTGTTTCTGCACTGTAGGGTTTCTATTCTATTCATCTGTGTTTGCTGTGTGCCTGTGTACAGTACGTGTGTGATTGTGTGTCTGTGTTTACATGTGTGCATATAAAGAACAAAGAACAACACAGCACGGGAAACAGGCCCTTCGGCCCAACGAGCCCGCGCGCCATCTTAACAATGTATTTTTCCGACACCACCATTCACCCGTGTCTACGATTATGGTACCCTGATTGGAAACCAGATTAAGAGGAGAATAATTTAGGGGCAACTTGTTACACCAATCAGCCTAAGAGCACATCTTTGGGATGTGGGAGGAAACCGGAGCGCCCGGAGGAAACCCACGCAACCACGGGGAGAACGCGCAAACTCCCACAGACACAGGCCCAAATCCATGTGCCTGCACAGCCAGCAGTGCTAGTCACTGAGCTGTTGTGGTGCCCATCTACCGGTCCAGTTTGAAGCATACACAAACGACGTGAAGTACTAGGCCACTCTCGAAACATCCAAGAGCAGCCTACGCACGACCCACCGTGTGTATGCCCCTTGTTAGACAACAAGGTGGACCGACGCACCGGCGGAGTAAAAGAGACAAATATATATGTTTGCATGTGTATGCCTGTGTGTGCATATGTGTGACTGTGCATACGTGTGACTGTGCGTACGTGTGTGTGTGTGTCATCTGTGTGCATACCTGTGTACATGCATGTGCTTATGCGTTCCTTTCTTCTGAACTCTTGACAGGAAACGGTCGAACACGTGTTTCAGTGAGATTGACTGCAGCCCAACCAATTTCTGTTCGGTTGCGAGAGTCCCAGCCAGAGTGCGGCACGGTTTGGTAAGTAACGGTGAACTGTTAACTGTGCTGGCAGCCCGGGGAACGGTCTCTCCACGTGTGATCCGTGCGCCATCAGCCAGCTCCTGTCTGTCAGCCCTGTGACAGCGGGCCAACTCACGCCCTCTCTCTTCCCCCCCCGGAAGGTTGTGGGTTCAATGTCCCCTCCAGTGCAAGGTCCAGGCTGACATTCCCGGTGCCGTTCTGAGGGGAAGGTATAATGATAACAAGAACAGGTTTGCACTTTGCTGTTTGTGGGATCTTGCTGTGTGAAAATTGCCTTTGCAACACTTCCAAAACATTTCATTGGCTGGAAAGTCATCTGGGATGTTCCCAGGCTCCATAGGGAAGCAAGATACTTTTTCCAACAGTGTGGTTCCAATCATCTCATTGCCAAAGGCTGGTACTTACTCCCAATCATTACGCAGCATCCAGGGAGAGTCCAGGTTTATTCCCGAGCCTGGCTTGGTTATAATTTGACCTCCGACCCCTGCTCAGGAAGAGGAAACCTTCCTCTCTTGATCGATGTTGAGTCACGTCCGTGTGTGCACAGTAAACGCTTCACAGCGCCAGGGACCTGGGTTCGATTCCCGGCTCGGGTCACTGTCTGTGTGGAGTTTGCATGTTCTCCCCGTGTCTGCGTGGGTTTCCTCCGGGTCCTCCAGTTTCCTCCCACAGTCCGAAAGACGTGTTGGTTAGGTGCAGTGGCCTGAACAGGCGCCAGAGTGTGGCGACTAGGGGAATTTCACAGTAACTTCATTGCAGTGTTAACGTAAACCTTAGTTGAGACACTAGTAAATAAACTTTAACTTTAAATGGCGGGTTTTAAAAATTAATTCGTGGGATGTGTAAAGTTTAAAAAAAATGTATTAATCACAAATAAGGCTTACATTAACACTGCAATGCAGTTACTGTGAAATTCCTCTAGTCGCCACACTCCAGTGCTTGTTTGGGTCAATGCACCCAACCAGCACGTATTTCGGACTGTGGGAGGAAACTGGAGCATCCAGAGGAAACCCACGCAGACATGGGGAGAACGTGCAGCCTCCACACAGACAGCGACCCGAGCCGGGAATCGAACCCGAGTCCCTTGCTCTGTGAGAGAGCAGTGTATACCACTGTGCCACCCACAGATATGGGTGTCACTATTGAGCCAGCCTTTATTGCACATCCCTAATTGCCCTTTGGCAGAGGGCATTTAAGAGCCAATCACATTGTTGTGACTCTGGAGTCAGGTGGAGGCCAGACCGGCTCGAAGACAACAGATTCCCTTCCCCAGAGGACATCAATGAACCAGAAGGGGCTTACAGGGTGGCAGGGTGGTTAACACTGCTTGCCTCACAGCGCCAGGGACCTGGGATCAATTCCAGCCTTGGGTCCCTCCCTATGTGAGTTTGCGCGTTCTCCCCATGTCTGCGTGGGTTTCCTCCAGGTGCTCCGGTTTCCTCCCACAGGCGGAAAGACGTGCTAGTTACGCTCATTGGCCATGCTAAATTCTCCCTCCATGTACCCGAACAGGCGCCAGAGTGGCGAACTAGGGGATTTTCACAGTAACTGCATTGCAGTGTTAATGTAAGCCTACTTGTGACATTAATAAATAAACTTTAGCAATGACTTTTAATTCTTTGATATAGAACATAGAACATTACAGCGCAGAACAGGCCCTTCGGCCCACGATGTTGCGCTGACCAGTTACAAAACAATGACCCACTAGCCTAAACCAATCCCTTTTCGTCCATAAACCTATCCACAGATCTCTTAAACGCCCCCAAACTAGGCGCATTTACAACTGCAGCAGGCAGGGCATTCCAATCCCTCACCACCCTCTGGGTAAAGAACCTACCCCTGACATCCGTCCTATAACTACCCCCCCTTAATTTAAAGCCATGCCCCCTCGTGCTAGATTTCTCCATCAGAGAAAAAAGGCTATCACTATCCACCCTATCTAAACCTCTAATCGTCTTATATGTTTCAATAAGATCCCCTCTTAGCCGCCTTCTTTCCAGCGAAAACAACCCCAAATCCCTCAGCCTCTCCTCGTAGGACCTCCCCTCCATACCAGGCAACATCCTGGTAAACCTCCTCTGCACCCTCTCCAAAGCCTCCACAGAACCATTGAAACCCTACAGTACAAAAGGAGGCCATTTGGCCCATCGAGTCCCACCCCAGGCCCTATCCCTACAGCCCCACATATTTACCCCACTGATCCCTCTAACCTGTACACCCTGGGGCAGGAAGGGCTAATCACCCTAATCCGCACATCTTTGGACAGTGGGAGGAAACTGGAGCACCTGGAGGATCTGGAGGAGGGAACCGAGTGTAGGGTGTCGAAATTTGCGGATGACACCAAGATTGGGGGAATGGCAAATTGTGCGGAGGGTGTGGAGAGTCTGCAGAAGGATCTAGATAGGCTGGGCGAATGGGCCAGGAAATGGCAAATGGAATTTAATGTTGGCAAGTGTGAGGTGGTCCACTTTGGTAGGAAGAATGGTAGGAAGGACTATTACTTACGGGGCGAAAAACTGCAGCAGGCGATGGTGCAGAGGGACCTCGGGGTCCTTGTGCATGAGTCGCAAAAACTCAGCTTGCAGGTGCAGCAGATGGTCAGGAAGGCAAATGGGATGCTGGCCTTCATAGCGAAGGGGATTGAATATAAAAGTAGGGAGGTCTTGCTGCAGCTGTATAGGGCATTGGTGAGGCCGCAGCTGGAGTACTGTGTGCAGTTTTGGGTGCCGCATCTGTGCAAAAATATTTTGGCCTTGGAGGGAGTGCAGAGGAGGTTTACTAGGCTGATACCGAGTTGAGCTATGAGGAGAGGCTGAATGAACTAGGCTTGTACTCGTTAGAGTTTAGAAGAATGAGGGGAGATCTCATTGAGACGTATAAGATGATGAATGGGATGGATAGGATAGAGGTGGAGAGACTCTTCCCGCTCAAAAAGACAGTAGGACAAGGGAGCACAGTCTCAAGACAAAGGGGGGGCGTTTTAGAACGGAGTTGAGGAGGAACTTCTTCACTCAAAGGGTGGTGAATCTCTGGAATTCTCTACCTGTTGAAGTGGTGGAGGCTGCCTCGCTAAATATTTTTAAGATGCAGGTTGATGGGTTCTTGATAAGAGAAGGGATTAAGGGTTATGGGGAGAGGGCGGGAAGGTGGAACTGAGCCACGACAGATCAGCCATGATCTTATTGAATGGCGGGGCAGGCTCGAAGGGCCGGATGGCCTACTCCTGCTCCTATTTCTTATGTTCTTAAATCCCACGCAGACACGGGGAGAATGTGCAAACTCCGCATAGACAGTGACCTGAGCCGGTAATGGAACCCGGGTCCCTGGCGCTGTGAAGCAGCAGTGTTAACCACTGTGCCACCATTTGATTTATTATTGTCACATGTAAGCCTGCCTAGGACCTCACCGGGAGAGTGGACGCAGCAGTGTGTTACAGCTAACTCCAGCCAGCAGTAACCCTGATGCACTGGAGGGGGGAGACCATTTGGCCCGTTGTGACTGTGCCAGCCCTTTCAAAGAGCTATCCAATTATTGCACACCCATCCTCTCTCACCCCTTAGACCTAAATTTCAGACATTTCAAATTGTGTAATCAACTCTGGAATATAAAACTAGTCTCAGTAATGATGACCATGGAATTATTATCGATTGTCGGAAAAACGGCAGACGATGGGATTTGAATTCAATAAAAGATATCTGGAATTAAGAACCTACTGATGACCATGATACCATTGTTGGAAAATCCCATCTGGTTCACTAATGTCTTTTAGGGAAGGAAATCTGCCGTCCTTACCTGGTCTGGCCTACATGGGAGGCCATTCATACATAGTGCTGAAACTTTTCATTTTGCACTTATCAGGATAAATGCAAAAATACTAAATTTCAAACAATGACAAAATTTATGGAGAAAAAGTGATGTTGGATGGTGAGGATGGCAATTCTAATTGGCCCAGATGTTGCAGTGGAGAAAGAGCCACGACACTATAGGCCTCTAAAACTCCCACTATTTCAAGAAAGGTGCAAGGCTTGGACAGATTTCTTTTGTTTGCAGAGGACAGATCCCTGACTGTGCATTGCTTCTAGCCAGGTTACAGTGCGAATGATTATTTTAAATTGGCTGTTTGCGCAGCTACTAACGCACTCGGGATTGTTCAGCAAGTGCTGCCCAATGGTGAAATCATATCTACCAGCAGACATTTTGTTTTGAGTTTTGTGAGCTCGGCTGTACGAACCTACCAAAGCAACAGGTTTGATTCAGTCAGCCAATCGTTGGAATGGATGGTTAACCAATCTTTTTTTATTCATTTGTGGGTACGGGTGTCACTGGCTAGGCCAGTATTTATTACCCATCCCTAGTTGCCTGACAGCAGTTGAGATTAAACCACATTGCTGTGAGTCTGGAGTCACATGTAGGCCAGACCAGGTAAGGATGGCAGATTTCCTTCATTGAATCCCTACAGTACAGAAAAAGGCCATTCGGCCCATCGAGTCTGCACCGACTGCAATCCCACCCAGGCCCTACCCCCATATCCCTACATATTTACCCACTAATCCCTCTAACCTACGCATCTCAGGACACAAAGGGGCAATTTAAGCACGGCCAATCAACCTAACCCGCACATCTTTGGACTGTGGGAGGAAACCCGAGCACCCGGAGGAAACCCACGCAGACACGAGGAGAACGTGCAAACTCCACACAGACAGTGACCCGAGCCGGGAATCGAACCCAGGTCCCTGGAGCTATGAAACAGCAGTGCTAACCCACTGTGCTACAATGAACCAAATGGGTTTTTTTCCAACAATCGAAAAGGGTTTCGTGGTCATCAGTAGATTCTTAATTCCAGTTAAAGTTATAGAATCATAGAGGTTTACAGCATGGAAACAGGCCCTTCGGCCCAACTTATACATGCCGCCTCTTTTTTTTAAAACCCCTAAGCTAATCCCAATTGCCCACATTTGGTCCATATCCCTCCATACCCATTGTAACCATGTAACTGTCTCAATGCTTTTTAAAAGACAAAATTGTACCCACCTCTACTACTACCTCTGGCAGTTTGTTCCAGACACTCATCATCCTCAGTGTGAAAAAATTACCCTTCTGGACCCTTTTGTATCTCTCCCCTCTCACCTTAAACCAATGCCTTTAGTTTTAGACTCCCCTACCTTTGGGAAAAGATACTGACTATCCAGCTGATCTGTGCTCCGCATTATTTTATAGACCTTTATAAGATTACCCCTCAACCTTCTACACTCCAGAGAAAAAAGTCCCAGTCTATCCAGCCTCTCCTTATAACTCAATCCATCAAATTGCTGGTAGCATCCTAGTAAATCTAGTAACTGATTTCAAATTCCACCATCTGCAGTGGTGGGATTCGAACCCGGGTTCCCAGAACATTAGCCGAGTTTCCAGATTAGTAGCCTAGCAATAATACCACTCGGCCATCACCTCCCCAATCATGATGAGCCCCCTTTTAACCTGTCGCGCAATTTGCTGTGACCATTTGAAGTTTGGTATTTTTGTGTTTGTCCTGACGTGTGCACCTTTGAAAACATGTATCTCTTTTACAGGAATGTTCTAGGGCGGCACGGTAGCACAGTGGGTTAGCACTGCTGCTTCACAGCTCCAGGGACCTGGGTTCAATTCCCGGCTCGGGTCACTGTCTGTGTGGAGTTTGCACATTCTCCTCGTGTCTGCGTGGGTTTCCTCCGGGTGCTCCAGTTTCCTTCCACAGTCCGAAGATGTGCGGGTTAGGTTGATTGGCTGCGTTAAGAAATTGCCCCTTAGTGTCCAGGGATGTGTAGGTTAGAGGGATTAGTGGGTATAATATGTAGGGATATGGGAGTAGGGCCTGAGTGGGATTGTGTTCGGTGCAGACTCGATGGGCTGAAGGGCCTCTTTTGGCACTGTAGGGTCCTGGTTCTGAGCCTTTTATTTTCTGTTACCTCTCTCTGATCTTCTTCCCAAATTATATCATCTGCGCATTGATCTAACAGTGCCTGTCACTGGTCCCGCAGTCTGCCTGTATCCTCCTGAAGTCTGTCCCCACCAAATTCAAGACAGAACAATCATTTCTGAATCCTTGTTTTTCACCAGGAAGTCCATGATGGTGAGGTTAACGCCGTCAAGTTTTCTCCGAACTCCAAAGTGCTGGCCACAGGAGGCAGTGATCGGAGAGTCAGGCTCTGGGACGTTGTCGGAGGTGAGAACTCCCCTCCCCCGAATAACAAACAGAATGTGGAATAAACCAGACAGTCACTAAAGTAACACCGGTGACCAGCAAAATAAAGAGAAAGTGTCGGAACCCGATTACATCAAAAGAACTGGGAGTAGGAGAGGCTCAAATGTGTGGAAGTTTGTTTGTATATGATTGTGTGTATGTGTTTGTGAGTGATGTGTGTATGAGTACATGTATGTGTGAGAGAGTATGTATGATTGTGTGTGCTGAGAGGGTGCGCATGATTGTGTGTGTGTGTGTGTGATTGCTTGTTTGTGTATGCGTATGACTGTGTGTGCATGTGAGAGTGTGTATGATCATGTGTGTTTGAGTGTATGATTTTGTATGTTTGTGTGTGTGTGTAGGTTGCGAGCGAGTGTGTGTGCATTTTTTGTATGATTTTGCATGTGTGCACGTGAGAGCGTGCATGTTACTTTTACTTGTGTAGCAGTCTTTCGTATGGCACTTTGTCAAATGTCTTTCGGAAATCTAAATATACCACATCCGCTGGTTCCCTTGTCCACTGCACTCGTAATGTTCTCAAAGAATTTCATAAATTAGTTAAACATGACCCTGCCTTTCGTAAACACATGCTGTGTCTTCCCAGCGGAACAGTTTCGATCCAGATGTATTGCCAGTTCTTCCTTGATGATCGCTAGGGTGTAGAGAGAGATCAGCTTAATATAAGTCCATTCAAAAGTCTGGTGGGAAGAAGCTGTTCTTGAGTCAATTGGTGCGTGACCTCAGACTTTTGTATCTTTTTCCCGATGGAAGAAGGTGGAAAAGAGAATGTCCGGGGTGCATGGGGTCCTTCATTATTCTGGCTGCTTTTCCAAGGCTGTGGGAAGTGTAGACAGAGTCAGTGAATGGCAGGCTGGTTATGGACTGGGCTATTACATGTGTTTGTGTTTGTGAGTGATGTGTACATGAGTACATTTGTGTGTGAGAGAGTGTGCGTTTGATTGCGTGTGTGTGAATCATAGAACCCTACAGTGCAGAAAGAGGCCCTTCTGCCCATCGAATCTGCACTGAACACAATCCTTTTGTGTGCTTGAGAGTGTGCCTATGGTTGCGTGTGTGTGTGTTTGTGTATGATCACGTGTGTGTATGATTATGTGTGTTTGCGCGTGTATGTGTATGATTTTGTATGTTTGTGGTAATGTGTGTATGATTGCGAGTGTATGTATGATGTTCACAACCCTTGGTAGTTCCGTGCGGTCTTGGACAGAGCAGGAGCCACACCTGTGATAGATCCGGAAAGGATGCTTCCTATGGTGTGTCCGTAACAATTGGTGAGAGTCGTAGCGGGCATGCCAAATTTCCTCTTGGGAAAATAAAGGCTTTTACAGGATGTAATGTGGCGTATGTCTGCCTCCCAGTCTCCCAGCAGTCCCTCTTTACATGTGCTCTAGGTGCTTAATTAAACAATGCCCTTTAGCTGTGCATCTTAACAATATAATTAACATCTCATTACCATACCATCAATCAGGGAGTACGGTGTCCATGCTATGAAACCCAGCAAGAATTTTATACATTACAATGAGATCACCTCTCAGTGTTGTAAACTGTTTGGAATGTGACCCATTTACCCCTACGAGGGGGCAGCACTGCCATCCCTGGAATAAATCAACAAACCTTTGTTGGACCCTCTCTGAGACAGGAACACAACAGTAGTGAGTTCTCAACCAGATTAGGAATTACTTTCTCCAGCGAGCCCACAGCAATGAAGACTTCTCCCTTTTTATTAAATGAACAATCTACTTAAGGAGTCAATTAACATAGAACATAGAACATTACAGCGCAGAACAGGCCCTTCGGCCCACGATGTTGCGCCGACCAGTTACAAAAACAATGACCCACTAGCCTAAACCAATCCCTTTTCGTCCATAAACCTATCCACAGATCTCTTAAATGCCCCCAAACTAGGCGCATTTACAACTGCAGCTGGCAGGGCATTCCAATCCCTCACCACCCTCTGGGTAAAGAACCTACCCCTGACATCCGTCTTGTAGCTACCCCCCCTTAATTTAAAGCCATGCCCCCTCGTGCTAACTTTCTCCATCCGGAGAAAGCTAGCACGAGTTAACGGATGGAGTTCAGAGCTCAAACCACCCCCCCGCGGGACATGGCTTTTATTGTGCTGTCAGGGTCACAGATATGGGATGCAATCTTTGTGGAATTATTTCTTTCATTACTTTGGGGAACCAGGGACGGACTGCACAGAATTTATCTCCTTGGCAGCTTTGTGTCTGCCTGAACTATTCCTCTTGTGGGGTCAGTAGGTGGCAATTCTCTGGTAGAAGAGCTTTTCCAAGGTCCGGGTGGGACATGCAGTCTGGGCACGAAGATATTTGTGTTGTTTGCAAACTGTTTGCAGCACAGATACAGGCCAATGTGTTTTAATAGACGTCTAGGCGCTTAGCTTTCGGCTAAATGGGTGTTAGAATAACCGTCAGCTCTTGACGTTCAACAGTATCACCATCACGGAATCCCCCAGCATCAACATCCTGGGGTTTACCATTGACCAGGAAATGAACTGGACTGCACCAGGTGGCACGGTGGCATAGTGGTTAGCACTGCTGCCTCACAGCGCCAGTGACCCAGGTTCAATTCCAGCCTTGAGTCACTGTCTGTGTGGAGTTTGCACCTTCTCCCTGTGTCTGCCCGGGTTTCCTCCGGGTGCTTCGGTTTCCTCCCACAGTCCAAAAGACGTGCAGGTTAGGTGCTAAATTCTCCCTCAGTGTACCCGAACAAGTGCCAGAGTGTGGCGACTAGGAAATTTTCACAGTAATTTCATTGCAATGTTAATGTAAGCCTACTTGTGACGCTAGCAAATAAACTTTAAAATGCAAATGAACTTGCTAAATATATCTTAAAGAAGTCATTAAAAGTAAACCCTTCTTCCCGTGATTAATGGCTGCACTTCTCCATATAATTGATAAGAGAAGTACTGTCGAAGCTTTTCATCTTGCACTCATCAGGACAGATGCAAGAGTGGCAAATTTCAAAGGAAATAACAACATTGACTACATGAGAAACAAAGTGCTGATTTGTTGGCAAGTGGGCTCCAGGAATAGTTTTGATTTTAAATTCAAAAAGGCAAGATGACTGTGATTGTTTAAAACATAGCATGATGAATGCATTAGGGAACCGTATCCTCCAGGCCTTTGATCGTTCGAATAGGCGCAACGCCAGGACAAGTTTTCTTTGTCTTTGAGGAACACAAAGGTTCATGCTGTTTGACACAACTGAACTTATCCTTGATAAGACAGTAGGACTAGGGGGCACAGCCTCAAGATAAAGGGGGGGCGTTTTAGAACGGAGTTGAGGAGGAACTTCTTCAGTCAAAGGGTGGTGAATCTCTGGAATTCTCTGCCCGTTGAAGTGGTGGAGGCTGCCTCACTAAATATTTTTAAGAAGCGGGTTGATGGGTTTTTGATAAGAGAAGGGATTAAGGGTTATGGGGAGAGGGCGGGAAAGTGGAACTGAGCCACGACAGATCAGCCATGATCTTATTGAATGGCGGGGCAGGCTCGAAGGGCCGGATGGCCTACTCCTGCTCCTGTTTCTTATGTTCTTATGACTAAGCAAGGAGATAAAGACAACATAAAGACAAGAACTAAGACACACCATATTGCAAAGGCCAGTGACAAGCTGGAAGATTGGGAAACTTTTAAAGATCAGCAAAGGGTCACTAAAAAAATAAAAAGAATAGAGGTAAATTGTGAAAAAAAACTAGCACCACATATTAAAAAATGGATGGTAAAAGCTTCTATAGAAATGTAAAAGGGAAGAGAGTAGCTAAAGTGAACGTTGGTTTCTTAGAGGATGAGACCAAGAGTTAATAATGGGGAACACAGAAAATGGTGGAGGTGTTATAATAATATTTTGCCTCAGTTTTTACAATGGAGGACACGAGAACCATCCAATAGTAACAGGTAATCCAGAGGTAAAAGAAAGGGGGGAACTTAGAACTATTATCATTAGTAGTTTTCAGAAAAAATAGCTTACATTAATACTGTAATGAAGTTACTGTGAAAGTTCCCTGGGGAATCCCGTAAGGAATAGGGAAATAGTAATTATCGGGATTGGAGGCAGACAGGGCCTCAAGGCCTACATCCTAGGGTATTAAAGGAAGTGGCAGCAGAGATAGTGGATCCATTGGATACAATATTCCAAAATTCCTAGGAAAGGTCCTAGTGGATTGGAAAAATTGCCAACATAGCGCCGCTGTTCAAAAAGGGGGGGAAGGCAGAAAGTAGGAAACGACAGACCAGTAAGGTTAACCTCTCTTATTGGGAAATTGATAGAATCCAATATTAAGGAAGTAGTAACGGGATATTTGGGAAGTCAAAACGCAATCCATCAGAGTCAGTATGGTTTTATGAAGGGTAAATCATGTTTGACTAATTTGCTGGAGTTCTTCGAAGATATAACCAGTGAAGTGGATAATGGGATCCTGTAGATGTAGTTTAAAAGCAAATTGCTGGAACCTGAAACCAAAAGAGAAAATGCTGGAAAATCTCAGCAGGTCTGGCAGCATCTGTAAGGAGAGAAAAGAGCTGACGTTTCGAGTCCAGACTGGCTGGATTTCAGGAAGGTGTTTGATAAGATGCTGCACAGGTTATTACACAGGATAAGATCACAGGGGGTTTGGGATAATTTATTAGCTTGGGTAGAGGATTGGCTAACTGACAGAAGACAGAGAGTAGGGATAAATGGGTCATTTCCTGGTTGGCAAGATGTAACTAGTAGGGTGTCACCGGGTTCAGTCCTTGGGCCCCAACTATTTACAATCCATATTAATGATCGGGATACAGGCATAGAATGTACCATAGCAGAATTTGTAGATGACACAAAAATAGATGGGATAGTAACCTGCAATGAGGAAATAAGAAATTTACAAACGGATACAGATAGGTTCGGTGAGTGGACCAGAATCTGGGAGATGGAATTTAACATGGATAAGTGCGAGGTTATCCATTGTGGTCAGAAAAATAGAAAGGCAACTTATTATCTAAATGAGGAGGAACTTCAGAGTGCTTCAGTGCAGAGGGATCTGGGTGTCCTTGTGCATGAGTTATGGAAAACTGGTATGCAGGTACAGCAGGTAATAAGGAAAGCAAATGGAATGCTGGCATTTATAGCTAAAGGAATAGCGAATAAAAGTATGAAAGTGTTGCTGCAACTATACACCGCATTAGTGAGGCTACACCTGGAGTATTGTGCACAGTTTTGATCCCCTTATTTGAGGAAGGGTGTAATGACATGAGAGGCAGTTCGAAGGAAGTTCACGAGATTGATTCCAGAATGAGGGCTTTGTCGTTTGAAGAAACATTGAACAGTTTACTCTCTAAGGTTTAGAACAATTTGGAACTGCAGCAGGCGACGGTGCAGAGGGACCTCGGGGTCCTTGTGCATGAGTCGCAAAAACCCAGCCTGCAGGTGCAGCAGGTGGTCAGGAAGGCGAATGGGATGCTGGCCTTCATAGCGAAGGGAATTGAATATAAAAGTAGGGAGGTCTTGCTGCAGCTGTATAGGGCATTGGTGAGGCCGCAGCTGGAGTACTGTGTGCAGTTTTGGGTGCCGCACCTGCGCAAAGATATTTTGGCCTTGGAGGGAGTGCAGAGGAGGTTTACTAGGCTGATACCAGAGTTGAGGGGGTTGAGCTATGAGGAGAGGCTGAATGAACTAGGCTTGTACTCGTTGGAGTTTAGAAGAATGAGGGGAGATCTCATTGAGACGTATAAGATGATGAATGGGATGGATAGGATAGTGGTGGAGAGACTCTTCCCGCTCAAAAAAGACAGTAGGACTAGGGGGCACAGCCTCAAGATAAAGGGGGGGTGGTTTAGAACGGAGTTGAGGAGGAACTTCTTCACTCAAAGGGTAGTGAATCTCTGGAATTCTCTGCCCGTTGAAGTGGTGGAGGCTGCCTCGCTAAATATTTTTAAGAAGCGGGTTGATGGGTTTTTGATAAGAGAAGGGATTAAGGGTTATGGGGAGAGTGCGGGAAGGTGGAACTGAGCCACGACAGATCAGCCATGATCTTATTGAATGGCGGGGCAGGCTCGAAGGGCCAGATGGCCTACTCCTGCTCCTATGTCTTATGTTCTTAAGAACGAGAGGAGACCTAATGGAGATATAGAAGATGCTAAAGGGGGCTGATGGGATGGATGGACAGAAGGTGCTTCCCCTTGGAAATCAATTTGGAACAAGAGGTAATAGTTTTAGGAGAAGGGGTTAAAACAGAGATGGTGGTCTGGAGTGCTCTGGTTGGTACACAACGAGAGACTTCTTACTGGCTCACAATGGCTCAGGGAATGAAAGGGAGGGGGTGCGGACACAACACTGGAGGTTGGTACAGAGAAGGGGGTTTCCTGCCCTTATTGCCCTCCTCACCCTCCTGTTCCTCTCTCTGCACCAGCTGCTGGGACTGTGTAACTGTGTTTCTAGTCCTGTTCAAGGGTTCCCTGGACCCAGTATGTGGGGTGGGGGGGGGCAGGATTCTCGGATTTTGTCTGTTCCCGCCAGACTGCCAGCGGGATTGGAGAATTTGTCACCCAGCCAAACTCCATCCGCTGCGGCGGGACTGGAGAACACCGGCTGCAGACGAGGTCTGAGGTTTCTGGTGTTGGTGTCTCATGTCGGTTAGAGATACAAAATATATACTGTCTTTTGGTGAAGACTTGGGAATGGCACAGCGGTTGGCACTGCTGCCTCACAGCACCAAGCACCCAGGTTTGAATCCCGGCTTGGGTCACTGTCTGTGCGGAGTCTGTACGTTCTCCCCGTATCTGCGTGGGTTTCGTCCGGGTGCTCTGGTTTCCTCCCACAGTCCAAGGATGTGCAAATTAGGTTGATTGGCCATGCTAAATTGCCCCTTAGCAATAGGGGGACTAGCAGGATAAATAGATGGGATTAGGAGGATAGGGCCTAGATGGGGTTGTAGTTAGTGCAGACTTGATGGGCCAAATAGAACATAAAACATTACAGCGCAGAACTGGCCCTTCGGCCCACGATGTTGCGCCGACCAGTTACAAAACAATGACCCACTAGCCTAAACCAATCCCTTTTCGTCCATAAACCTATCCACAGATCTCTTAAACGCCCCCAAACGCATTTACAACTGCAGCTGGCAGGGCATTCCAGTCCCTCACCACCCTCTGGGTAAAGAACCTACCCCTGACATCAGTCCTATAACTATCACCCCTTAATTTAAAATCGTGCCCCCTCGTGCTAGCTTTCTCCATCCTAGGAAAAAGGCTATCACTATCTACCCTGTCTAAACCTCTAATCATCTTATATGTTTCAATAAGGTCCCCTCTTAGCCGCCTTCTTTCCCGCAAAAACAACCCCAAATCTCTCAGTCTCTCCTCATAGGATCTCCCCTCCATACCAGGCAACATCCTGGTAAACCTCCTCTGCACCCTCTCCAAAGCCTCCACATCCTTCCTGTAATGTGGGGACCAGAATTGCACACAGTACTCCAAGTGCGGCCGCACCAGAGTTGCATCATGACGCTGCGACTCCTAAATTCAATCCCCCTACCAATAAACGCCAAGACACCTTCTTAACAACCTTATCTACTTGACTCCCAACTTTCAGGGATCTATGTACACATACACCTAGATCCCTCTGCTCCTCCACACTATTCAAAGTCCTCCCGTTAGCCCTATACTCGACACATCTGTTATTCCTGCCGAAATGAATTACCTCACACTTCTCCGCATTAAACTCCATCTGCCACCTCTCGGCCCAGCTCTGCAACCTGTCTAAGTCACCCTGCCTCCTCCTGCACTGTAGGGATTCTTGATTCCGTGTTCCATTCCCAGAATAACCGAACCCTCTCCACCTCTCTCCCTGCGTTAATATCTGCGGACTTGGCCCAGATCTGTTTGCTGGTCGCTCAGCTGGGAGTGTGACTCTGTTAAAGGTGCTATATAAATGCAAGTTGTTTTACTTTTTTGGTGTCAGAATGGATGTTTGCTCTGCTGATTTGATGATAAGTGGATTCCTGCTGACCCTGTGCATCCACTTCCCTCCATCAGGAATGTTGCAGAAACAGAAAATCCTGGAGGGGAGCAACGATGGAGTGACCAGCGTTGAGTTTGACCCCTCGGTGAGTGAAAAGGATGTGGGAGCACGGGCAGGGAAGATAATACCGTGGGTGACGGTGTGCCCAAATATGGATTGTGACTTCTTGGCCCCACCCCCTAACCTCCCCAAACTAACACCCAATGCTCTGTTGGAGACTCAGGGGAGGTTCGATGGGCTGTGTTGGGTCCATTCATTTGCTTGAACAGACGAGGGGAAGACACTTGGTATGAGTTTTAAAAATGGTTTTCTTTATTGAACAGAACTTAAAAGATTAACATAACAGAAGCAGAAAAAGTGAGCCTTAAGAAACATAAGAAATGGGAGCAGGAGTGGGCCATCTAGCCCATCGAGCCTGCCCCGCCATTCAATAAGATCATTGCTGATCTGATAGTGGATCAGTTCCACTTTCCCGCTTTCTCCTCATAACCCTTAATTCCCCTGTCTATTAGTCACCTGCAGATAGGTTTCTGATAGACAGGGGGATTAAGGGTTATGGGGAGAAAGCGGGAAAGTGGAACTGATCCACTTCAGATCAGCCGTGATCTTATTGAACGGCGGGGCAGGCTCGAAGGGCTAGATGGCCTACTCCTGCTCCTATTTCTTATGTTCTTAAATCTATCTACCCGTGACTTAAACATATTCAACATGGTAGCCTCCACCACTTCAATGGGCAGAGAATTCCAGAGATTCACCACCCTCTGGGAGAAGAAGTTTCTCCTTAACTCTGTTCTAAACTGACCTTGAGACTGGTTTCTCAGCCTGTACTGAACTTTAACACCCTGAATTGGATCTCAGGGGGGAAAAAAACTGCAAACACACACACTAAAATCCAAACTATATTTTAACCCTTACCTGGTTATTGGAAATATTTTTCGCAATTTGTCTCCATCTTAGAAAAACAATCCTTGCAGCTCTGTTATGAAAAATTGGTTTGCCTGTATTGTGTATCCTTCAGGAATGCAGTCAGTTTCTAGCTAACCTTTAGTCTTCTGATTCTATATGTGGTCAAGTTAGCAGAGTTAGTTCCATAGGCAGCTGTAACAACCAAGAATGTTTCAGTAGTTTTTTGAATTGATTCTTGGAATGGGACAGTCGCTAAAGAGGTTGGAATTTAGTGCCCGTGTAGCATGAGTGATTTGCTCCTCAGGGCAAGTCAGGAAAAATGGGCTGAATGGCCTCCCACTGTGCTGTGCCTCTCTATGATTCTGATCCTCAATTTCCCATTTGAGAAGTGTAGTTGGGCGGCACGGTAGCACAGTGGTTAGCACTGCTGCTTCACAGCTCCAGGGACCTGGGTTCGATTCCCGGCTCGGGGCACTTGTCTGTGTGGAGTTTGCACATTCTCCTCGTGTCTGCGTGGGTTTCCTCCGGGTGCTCCGGTTTCCTCCCACAGTCCAATGATGTGCGGGTTAGGTTGATTGGCTATGCTAAAATTGCCCCTTAGTGTCCTGGGATGTGTAAGCTAGAGGGATTAGTGGGTAAAATGTGTAGGGATATGGGGATAGGGTCTGGGTGGGATTGTGTTTGGTGCAGACTCGATGGGCTGAAGGGCCTCTTTCTGCACTGTAGGGTTCTATGTTTCTATGAAGTGGTGGTGAGCTGCCTTTTTGAGCGGCTGCAGTCCATGTGGTGTAGGCACACCCACAGTGCTGTTAGGGAGGGAGTTCCAGGATTTTGACCTAGCGACAGTGAAGGAACGGCCGATATATTTCCAAGTCCCGGATGGTGAGTGATTTGGAGAGGCACCTCCAAGTGCTGATGTTCCCATGTATCTACGGCCCTTGTCCACCCAGATGGCAGTGGTTGTGGGTTTGGAAGGTGCTGTCTGAGGAACCTTGGTGAGTCGTAGATGGTACACACTTTGCATTGACGGTGGCGGGAGTGAATGTTTGTAGATGTGGTGCCAATCAACCGGGGCTGCTTAGGCCTGGATAGAGTTGAGCTTCTTGTGTGTTGTTGGGAGCTGCACCCATCCAGGCAAGTGGAGGGTATTCCCACCATAGAACCCTACAGTGCAGAAACAGGCCCTTCGGCCCATCGAGTCTGCACCGAACACAATCCCACCCAGACCCTATCCCCATATCCCTACACATTTTACCTGCTAATCCCTCTAACCTACACATCCCAGGACACTAAGGGGCAATTTTAGCATAGCCAATGAACCTAACCCGCACATCTTTGGACTGTGGGAGGAAACCGGAGCACCCGGAGGAAAACCCACGCAGACACGAGGAGAATGTGCAAACTCCACACAGGCAGTGACCCCGAGCCGGGAATCGAACCCAGGACCCTGGAGCTGTGAAGCAGCAGTGCTTAACCCACTGTGCTACCGTGCCGCCCCAATCACACTCCTTACTTGCATCTTGTAGATGGTGGACTGGCTTTGGGGAGTCTGGAGGTGAGTGACTCGCTGCTAAATTTCCAGCCCCTGGCCTGCTCTGGTAGCCACAGTATTTATGACACATCAGGGATAGGTTTTGAAAATCAGATCCTCAATTAATCTGCCTGTTTGCCTTTCTCCCCTGGGTGCTGTGTAGGGAGTGCAGCTCCTTGCTGGATCGTACGATAACACGGCCCGTTTGTGGAATCTGAGGAGCTGTGAGCTGAAGGTACGTCCAATCAGCTGTGTTTGAACATTGTCAGCTTGTCTATTCCCCTGACAATTAACGTCAGAGCAAAAAAGAGAGACTTTGCATTTATATAGCACCTTGCCCATCCTCAGGGAAGCATTTCCCAACCAACAGAGTTTCTCTCGAAGCTTAGTCAATGCGGGGGCGGCACGGTGGTGAGCACTGCTGCCTCACGGTGCCAGGAACCCGGGATGGATTCCCGGCTCGGGTCGCTGTCTGTGCGGAGTCTGCACATTTTCCCCGTGTCTGCGTGGGTTACCTCCGGGTGCTCTGGTTTAAGAACATAAGAACATAAGAAATAGGAGCAGGAGTAGGCCATCTAGCCCTTCGAGCCTGCCCCGCCATTCAATAAGATCATGGCTGATCTGTCGTGGCTCAGTTCCACCTTCCCGCCCTCTCCCCATAACCCTTAATCCCTTCTCTTATCAAAAACCCATCAACCCGTTTCTTAAAAATATTTAGCGAGGCAGCCTCCACCACTTCAACGGGCAGAGAATTCCAGAGATTCACCACCCTTTGAGTGAAGAAGTTCCTCCTCCACTCTGTTCTAAACCGCCTCCCCTTTATCTTGAGGCTGTGCCCCCTAGTCCTACTGTCTTTTTTGAGCGGGAACAGTCTCTCCACCTCTATCCTATCCATCCCATTCATCATCTTATACGTCTCAATGAGATCTCCCCTCATTCTTCTAAACTCTAACGAGTACAAGCCTAGTTTATTCAGCCTCTCCTCATAGCTCAATCCCCTCAACTCCGGTATCAGCCGAGTAAACCTCCTCTGCACTCCCTCCAGGGCCAAAATATCCTTGCGCAGGTGCGGTGCCCAAAACTGCACACAGTACTCCAGCTGCGGCCTCACCAATGCCCTATACAGCTGCGGCAAGACCTCCCGCAGTGGGGGTTTGATGGATTGGCCATGATAAATTGCCCCTCAGTATCAGGGAGATTGGCTAGGGTAAATGCATGGGGGTAATGGGATTGTGGTTGGTTCAGACTTGATGGGCCGAATGGCCTCCTTTTGCACGGTAGGATTCTAAGATTCTCTGTCTGGGTGGGTTTGCTGTGGGTGCTGCGGTTTCCCCCCTGGCTGGGTGTGTTGGCCATGCTAAATTCTTCCTCAGTGTACCCAATCAGGTGCCCGAGCGTGACGATGAGGGGATTTTCACAGTAACTTCATTGCAGTGTTAATGTAAGCCTACTTTTGATAAATAAGTTTTTTTTTTAAAACTGACTGTCATGCCGTAGGAAACCCAGCAGCCAGTTTGCACAGCAAACTCCCACAAACAGCGCTACATTCATAAAGAGATCGGGGAGGCAGTGGTGTAGTGTCGTGGTCACTAGACTTGTAAACTCCAGAGGGACAGGGTGATGATCTGGGGACCCGGGTTCCAATCCCACCATGGCAGATGGTGAAACTGGAATCCAGTAAAAATCTGGAGTTAAAAGCCTGAGGGTGACCATGGAACCATTGTCAATTGCAAAAACCCATCTGGTTCACTCATGTCCCTTGAGAGAAGGAAACCTACCGTCCTTCCCCATGTGCCCAACAATTTTCATTTATATAGCAGCCTTACCGTAGTAGCCAAATCTCTCAAGGTGCATCATGGGAATGGTCATCAAAAACAATTTGTCACCCGAGCAGCATGAGTGAGTTATTCGGACAAATGAGTGGAGTTTGTGTGGAGTTTGCACATTCTCCTCGTGTCTGCGTGGGTTTTCTCCGGGTGCTCCGGTTTCCTCCCACAGTCCAAAGATGTGCGGGTTAGGTTCATTGGCTATGCTAAAATTGTCCCTTAGTGTCCTGGGTTGTGTAGGTTAGAGGGATCAGCAGGTAAAATGTGTAGGGATATGGGGATAGGGTCTGGGTGGGATTGTGTTCGGTGCAGACTCGATGGGCCGAAGGGCCTGTTTCTACACTGTAGGGTTCTATGACCCAAAGCCTGACCAAAGAAGCAGGTTTTCAAGAGAGAGGAGAGTGAGGGGGAGAGGCTGAGGAGGAAGTTCCGGAACTCGGGTACGCAGGCAGCCAAAGGCACGAAGCCTGGCTGCAATTTCGGGAGTGACTAAAATTCAATTCTTTTTTGTTAATGAGTGGGTAATTGTATCTATTGGAACAACACTCCATTAGAATTGCGTTTTATTCAGTTTGTTAATAGTTTAGTTCATCTGTTCACTGTTGGTTCGATAATTAAATTGTTAATTATTGATTTTAGGGAGAGTGCCAGGGATTTATTTTGTGTTTGACCACTAGAGGTTGCTGAAGAGCAGGCCACACCACTTCACACACACTCGTTACAGATTATAGGGTCAGGTACTCCTCTTTGTGTTTCGGTGTCAGTTCTCAAAGAGGGGGGGGAGTCTAGTTCAGTGACAGTACCACTGCATCGCTGGCTCCTTCCATCTCAATGAACGATTTTGAGTTCCTTCAGGCTGGGAGAGATCTGGGACTGTTGGATTTAACAGCGCATTAATAATCTGCCAGTCACGTATCCAGTTATTCCAGAGCAGAGGTTAACAAACTATACAGTAATAAAGTTAAATGGGTTTTTTTTAAAAAAAAAAGTAGTTTATTTATTAGTCACAAGTAGGCTCAACACTGCAATGAAGTTACTGTGTCGCCAGAAGCTCCAGTGGTTAATACTTCTGCCTCACGGTACCAGGGATCCAGGTTTGATTCCTGGTTTGGATCACTGTCTGAGTGGAGACTGCATGTTCTCCCCGTGTCTGCGTGGGTTTCTTCCGGGTGCGCCGGTTTCCTCGCACAGTCTGAAAGATGTGCTGGTTGGGTGGATTGGTCCTGCTAAATTCCCCCTCAGTGTACTCGAACAGAGTCTCGGTCCAGACGCTAGTTAATTGAGTTCCCTCGTCCCTCCCTTCTGTGTTTTGATTCCATTCCAGATTTCTGTGCTTAACACTTTGCGTTGGGTTTTTTTCTCGTCCTGCTTCCTATTGTCTGTCCAGTGCGCTTTGTCAGGTCACAGTGCAAAAGTCACAGCGGCAAAGTTCAAGTCTTATTATCGAGAAGCTGTAACAGGAAGTCATGATAGAACAATCCGGATCTGGGATCTGAACAAAACTGCCTGTGAGTAAGTTCCCATGGTTCCAATAAATTGTTAACCAGAAAGGGTGAGAATGTTCTTCATCCTGCTCCACAAACAAATTTTCTCAGTTCTCACCTTGGCTCTGACCTTCTGCACCTATTTTATGGCTAACACGAGGGGACATAGCTTTAAATTAAGGGGTGGTAATTATAGGACGGATGTCAGAGGTAGGTTCTTTACTCAGAGGGTAGTAAGGGCGTGGAATGCCCTGCCTGCAGCAGTTGTGGACTCGCCAACTTTAAGGGCGTTCAAATGTTCAGTGGATAGGCATATGGATAACATTGGAATAGTTTAGGATAGAGGGTCATTAGATTGGTTCCACTGGTCGGCGCAACATCGAGGGCCGAAGGGCCTGTACTGCGCTGGAATGTTCTATGTTGTGTTTCTCACCTCTCTCACTGGGGGGGTCTCATCACTTTTCAGCTCTTGAGCTCCACTTGTTTCAGCTTTCTCTTCTCTTCTTCCTCCCCGGAACCCCACATCCCCTGCCTCTCCTTCCCCTTCCCAAATCCCTTCACCCTCTGACCCCTTCCTCCACCCCCGCTGTTACATTCCTCATAGTCAGTGATTTAAGAAACTGAAGCCACTCTTAAAGTGGAATAGATTTATTCACGGAGTGAAACTTTGTGGGTATTTCCCTCCCACCTCCAGCCCGTTTCTCTGTCAGTAAATGTCTCTACATGTGCTCAAGTAGCAATCATTCCTATCCGCCTGTATGTACTTAACCTCTACACTCACACCTTTCATCTCCCCTTCATTCCCTTTGCCTCTCCTCCCTCCTTCCCTCTCTTCTCCACCTCCCATCTCCTCCCCATCACCCTTCTCACTCTCCCCTTCTTCCTTTTATCTCTCACACTTCCCCTTCTCTCTCTCATCCTCTCGTTTAATTCATCTGTTTTCCTTTGCAACCTCTTCATAACTTACCATCTTTTTTCATCATCAGTAAATTTAGCAACCAAACCTTTGGTCCCTTTGTCTGAGTCATTGATGTAAGTTGTAAATGGTTAATGCCTCAGCGCTGACCCCTGTGGCGCTCCACTCATTACATTGTGCCAATCCAAAAATGACCCATTTATGCCTACCCTCCGTTTTCTGTTACGGTGGCATAATGGTTAGCACTGCCGCCTCACAGGAACCCAGGTTTGATTTCCTGCTTGGGTCATTGTCTGTGCGGGGTCTGCGCATTCTCCCCGTGTCTGCGTGGGTTTCCTCTGGGTGCTCTGATTTCCTCCCACAGTCTGAAAGATGTGCTGGTTTATGTGGATGGCCGAACAGATGCTGGAGTGTGGCAACTGGGGGACTTTCACAGTAACTTTGTTGCAGTGTTGACGTAAGCCTACTTGTGGCGTTAATAAATAAATTTTAAATTTTTAAGAGTGGCTCGCTAGAACCATCACAGACCGAGTTGGCTGAATCCTAAAGCCCTATACCTCCATGCTAACACATTTGCCCTTGCCAAGCCATGCCCCCCCACCCACCAAACTTTACCTGTACCCCCTCCATGCCAACTCACCTGGTATTGTTGGGCATGGAGGG
>CM075730.1:113888061-113975561 GCA_037974335.1 Prionace glauca | reverse complement strand
TTTGGGAGGGTCTCTGGGTTTGGGAGGGTCACTAAGTTGGCGAGGGTCTCTGGGTTTGGAAGGGTCTCTGGGTTTGAGAGGGTCTCTGAGTTTGAGAGGGTCTCTGGGTTTGGGAGGGTCTCTGGGTTTGAGTGGGTCTCTGGGTTTGGGAGGGTCTCTGGGTTTGGGAGGGTCTCTGGGTTTGAGAGGGTCTCTGGGTTTGGGAGGGTCTCTGGGTTTGGGAGGGTCTCTGGGTTTGGGAGGGTCTCTGGAGGCGAGGGACCGATAGTGACTTTTAAGGGGCGTCTTGGTTAGGATGGGAATGGGGGGGGATTTGGTCCCTGGAAGGATAAGGGCTTTAGTTCAGTCGGGCAGCAGGGTCGGTGCAGGGCCGAAGGGTCTGTTCCTGTGCTGTAATTTTCTTTGACCACTTGCAGTCCCAGTCCCGTCCACTGCGACTTCTGGCAGCAGTGAGCAGTAAGAAGTCTCACAACACCAGGTTAGAATCCAACAGGTTTATTTGGTAGCAAACACCACTAGCTTTCGGGGCTCTGCCCCTTCGTCAGGTGAGTGGGGAGTTGTCTCAGTGAGTAGTGGCAGTTCTGCCCCCAGCCAGTTAACTGGGGTGGGAAATGGCTGTGAGACTGGCAGTATCTGTGGTTCCCCCATGGGCTTCTCCTGCCGTGGGAAGGGAAACCTCACCATTATAAAAATCCCGATCTCAGATTTGAAAATCCTGTGTCCTTGTTTTCAAATCTCCCCATGGCTTTGTCTTCCTCCCTATCCCCGGAATCTCCTCCGGCCCCACAACCCTCCTGAGATCTCTGGGTTTCCAACTCCAACCCAGAGACCCTCCCAAACCCAGAGACCCTCTCAAACCCAGAGACCCTCTCAAACCCAGAGACCCTCCCAAACCCAGAGACCCTCCCAAACCCAGAGACCCTCTCAAACCCAGAGACCCTCCCAGACCCAGAGACCCTCTCAAACCCAGAGACCCTCCCAAACCCAGAGACCCTCTCAAACCCAGAGACCCTCCCAAACCCAGAGACCCTCCCAAACCCAGAGACCCTCCCAAACCCAGAGACCCTCTCAAACCCAGAGACCCTCCCAAACCCAGAGACCCTCTCAAACCCAGAGACCCTCCCAAACCCAGAGACCCTCCCAAACCCAGAGACCCTCTGGGAATCAAGTAGATAAGGTTGTTAAGAAGGCGTACGGTGTCTTGGCGTTTATTGGTAGGGGGATTGAATTTAAGAGTCGCAGCGTCATGATGCAACTGTACACTACTCTGGTGCGGCCGCACTTGGAGTACTGTGTGCAGTTCTGGTCCCCACATTACAGGAAGGATGTGGAGGCTTTGGAGAGGGTGCAGAGGAGGTTTACCAGGATGTTGCCTGGTATGGTGGGGAGGTCCTATGAGGAGAGACTGAGGGATTTGGGGTTGTTTTCGCTGGAAAGAAGGCGGCTAAGAGGGGATCTTATTGAAACATATAAGATGATTAGAGGTTTAGATAGGGTGGACAGTGATAGCCTTTTTCCTCGGATGGAGAAAGCTAGCACGAGGGGGCATGGCTTTAAATTAAGGGGGGGTAGCTACAGGACGGATGTCAGGGGTAGGTTCTTTACCCAGAGGGTGGTGAGGGACTGGAATGCCCTGCCTGCTGCAGTTGTAAATGTGCCTAGTTTGGGGGCGTTTAAGAGATCTGTGGATAGGTTTATGGACGAAAAGGGATTGGTTTAGGCTAGTGGGTCATTGTTTTTGTAACTGGTCGGCGCAACATCGTGGGCCGAAGGGCCTGTTCTGCGCTGTAATGTTCTATGTTCTATGTTCTATCTCTGCTCTCCTCAAAAGTCTGCCTTCTTGAGCATTCCTGATTGTAATCGCTCCCCAAGGTCTGGAATTCCCTCCCCAACCCCCTCCACCTCGCTTGCTCTCCAACTTTAAGATGCTCTGTCCAGTCAGACTCTTGGACCCAGCTTCTGGTCACTTGTCCCAATATCTCCTCAGGTGACACGGTGTCATGTTGCGTTCGACTGTCCTTCCTGCGTGATGTGGTGGTTCACTGTGTTGGTGGCGCCACTTAGCCAGAGGTTGTTGTTTGTCACTCCGTAGGGCGGGGCTGAAGACCAGCGAGATCCCACTGCAGGGGAAGGTCACATCCTTGGACATTAACTCGGACCGGACCCAGCTACTCAGCTGCTCCAGGGATGACCTGCTGAATGTGACAGACCTGCGCATGAACAAGACGAGGCTGGAACTCAGGTACGGTGAGGAGCGACAAGGCCAGGAACTATCTGACCTTTCCATTCCGCTGATGCGTCAGGAGATTTATTGAAATGAATAACCTGGAGGTTTTGCCCAACGTGTCATATGAAAAGAGCAGTTTCGTCCCACAGTCTCTGGAATTTAGAAGAATGAGAGGAGATCAAAGTGTGAGGTATAGACGATGATAAAGGGTCTGGATAAAGTAGACGTGGAGCGGATGCTTCCTCTTGTGGAACATTCTAGAACGAGAGGTTTTAGGATAAAGGGGCAACAAATTTAAAACAGATTGGAAGAGAAACTACTTCTCCCAAAGGGTTGTGAATCTGTGGAATTCGCGACCCCAAAGTGCGGTGGGTGCTGGGACAGCGAGTAAATTTAAGGCACGGTAGCACAGTGGGTTAGCACTGCTGCTTCACAGCTCCAGGGTCCTGGGTTCGATTCCCGGCTCGGGTCACTGCCTGTGTGGAGTTTGCACATTCTCCTCGTGTCTGCGTGGGTTTTCTCCGGGTGCTCCGATTTCCTCCCACAGTCCAAAGATGTGCGGGTTAGGTTCATTGGCTGTGCTAAAATTGCCCCTTAGTGTCCTGGGATGTGTAGGTTAGAGGGATTAGCAGGTAAATGTGTAGGGATATGGGGATAGGGTCTGGGTGGGATTGTGTTCGGTGCAGACTCGATGGGCCGAAGGGCCTGTTTCTGCACTGTAGGGTTCTGTGTTCTATGAGTGCAAACGGACTTTCTTAGCCCTCAGAGGCAGAAGTCCCTTCCCCAGAATCCTTTTATTGACAATTCCAACACAGGGCTCGTAGTTTGCAGTCGACCCTTGGAATGTGCCAGAGGAACTGACACTCCTGTTTAAATGCAAAGTAAAGTCTCCCTGATTGAAGTCCTCACAACCTTTCCTGTGTGTTCTGTGCATTCCAGAGCTGAAGGGTTTAAGTGCGGAGCTGATTGGACCAAAGCGATTTTCAGGTGAGTCTCCATGCTACACGAGTGCTCATGTGTCCTGCGTCTCGCTGTTTGTGCAATGCCATCGGACAGCCATTGTGTAAAAAAATGTCAGCCAGAGTTGTCCTATCCTGAAGAAGGATGTTACTGCGAGCGGGCAGAGCAGAGAGGCAGAGCTGTCTACAATCCCAACGCTGAGGGAATGTAGAGAATGTTTAGCTTGCACTCACTCATTTGAAAGATGTTATATTCGGATAGCACCTTCAGGGTGGAAAATCATAGACCTCTGTAAAATAATGAGGGGCATAGACAAGGTAGATAGTTTCTCCCAAAGGTAGAGGAGCCTAAAACTAGAGGGCGTAGGTTTAAGGTGAGAGGGAAGAGATACAAAAGTGGGACAATTTTTTTACACAGAGGGTGTTGAGTGTCTAGAACAAGCTGCCAGAGGTGGTAGTAGAGGTGGGTGTACGATTTTATCTTTTAAAAAACATTTAGATAGCTAGTGGGTACAATAGGTAGAGAGGGATATGGGCCAAATGTGGGCAATTGGGATTAGCTTAGGGGTTTAAGAAAAAAGGGGCAGCATGGACAAGTTGGGCCGAAGGGCCTGTTTCCATGTTGTAAACCTCTGTGGCTCTCTGACTCTGCAGTGCAGGAGGAGGCTGTTTGCCCCATCGACTCTGCACCAACTCTGGGCAAATTACCCCAGCCCTATACCTGTAACTCCACATATTTACCCCCCTAATCCCCTTAATCTGCACATCTTTGGACTCTAAGGGGCACCTTAGCACGGTGGATCATCCTAACCCACACATCTGGGTCCCTGGTGCTGCGAGGCAGCAGTGGTTATCACTGCTGCCTCACAGTGCCACGGACCCAGGTTCAGTTCTGGCCTTGGGTGACTGTCAGTGTGGAATTTGCGCATTCTCCCCGTGTCTGCATGGGTTTTGTCCGGGTGCTCCGGTTCCCTCCCACACCCCAAAGATGTGCGGGTTAGGTTGATTGGCCGTGCTAAAATTGACCCTAGAGTGGGAGGGGGCCCCCCGGGGGGAGGGTCGGTTAGCAGGGTAAATGTGTGAGATTATGGGGAATAGGGTCTGGGTGGGATTGTTGCCAGTACAGACTTGATGGGCCGAATGGCCTCCTCCTGTATTGTAGGGATTCTGTGACTTTTGGAGGAAACCGGAGCACCCAGAGGGAACCCAGGCAGACAGAGAGGGAGAACGTGCAAACTCCACACAGACAGTGACCCGGGCCGGGAATCGAACCCGGGTCCCTGGCGCTGCGAGGCAGCAGTGCTAACCCACTGCGCCACCCTCAATTGCTTCTAGCCATTGAAGTGTAGTGTCACTGTCGTAATGTAGAAAATGCAGCAGCCAATTCGTGCACAGGTCCCACATGAGACAACGCCAGATAATCTGTTTCCGTAAGATTGATTCAAGGCCAGAGGAGGTTCCCCCTTCCATTTAGAAATAGTGCCATGGGATAGAACTACAGCACAGGAACAGGCCCTTCGGCCCCCCGAGCCCGGGCCAATGCCCTAAATAAACTGAAACAACCCTTCTGCCCTTACTCGGTCTGTATCCCTCTGTACCCTCCCTGTTCATGTACCCGTCCAGATGCCCCTGAAATGTTGCTCCTTCCACCACCCCTCCCTCTGGCAGCGCGTTCCAGGCACCCACCCCCTCTCTGTGTGAAACCCCCCCCCCCCTCCCCGACACATCCCCCTTAAACTTTCCCCCTCTCACCCTGAACCTGTGCAACCCCCCCCCCCCCCCCCCTCTCACTATCCACCCTATCTGTCTCATAATTTTGCACACGTCTAATCAGGTCTCCCCCTCTGCCTCCGTCTTTCCAGTGAACGTAATCCTAATTTAATCTGGATCGTCAGAAGCTTTTTCCCCAGGGTGGAAGAGTCAATTACTAGGGGTCATAGATTTAAGGTGCGAGGGGGGGCAAGGTTTGAAGGAGATGCCCGAGGCAGATGTTTCACACAGAGGGCGGTGGTTGGGTGCCTGGAACTCGTTGTCGGGAGGGTAGTGGAAGCGGATACGGTAGTGAGTTTTAAGGGGCGTCTGGACAAACACATGAACAGGGATGGGAATAGAGGGATACGGTCCCCCGAAGGGTAAGGGGGTTTTAGCTCAGTCGGGGGGCAGCACGGGTCGGTGCAGGCTTGGAGGGGCCGAAGGGCCTGTTCCTGTGCTGGAATTTTCTTTGCTCTTGGTCCTTTTATTCAACCTCCCCTCGTAGCCAACACCCCCGAGACCAGGCAACATCCTGGTGAACCTTCTCTGCACTCTCTCCAAAGCTTCCACGTCCTTCCGGTAGTGCGGTGACCAGAACTACACACAATACTCCAAATGCGGTCTAACCAAGGTTTTCTTTCGCTGCAATGTGATTTCCCAACTCCTGTACTCAGTGCCCCGGCTGATGAAGGCAAGCTTGCCGTATGCCTTCTTAATCACCTTGGCAACCTGTGTTATCACTTTCATGGAACTGTGGACCTGTACGCCCAGATCCCTCTGTAGGTTAATGTTCCTCAGGGTTCTGCCATTTCCAGTATAATTCACGCCTAAATTTGATCCTCCAAAATGTACCTCCTCACATTTATCCGGATTAAATTCCATCTGCCATTTCTGTGCCCGAGTCTCCGATCTATCTCTATCCTGTTGTATCCTCTGACAATCCCCAGCACTATCAGTAACTCCACCAATCTTCCTGTCAACCGCAAACTTACTAATGCGGATAACACAAAGAAGGTGGACAGGGCCTTGATCTAACATCTCAGCTTCAGACCTTCTATAGTGCGGCACCCCATTAGTACTGACCCTCTGACAGTGCGGCACTCCCTCAGCACTGACCCTCTGACAGTGCGGCACTCCCTCAGCACTGACCCTCTGACAGTGCGGCACTCCCTCAGCACTGACCCTCTGACAGTGCGGCACTCCCTCAGCACTGACCCTCTGACAGTGCGGCGCTCCCTCAGCACTGACCCTCTGACAGTGCGGCGCTCCCTCAGCACTGACCCTCTGACAGTGCGGCACTCCCTCAGCACTGACCTTCTGACAGTGCGGCACTCCCTCAGCACTGACCCTCTGACAGTGCGGCGCTCCCTCAGCACTGACACTCTGACAGTGCGGCACTCCCTCAGCACTGACCCTCTGACAGTGCGGCGCTCCCTCAGCACTAACCCTCTGACAGTGCGGCACTCCCTCAGCACTGACCCTCTGACAGTGCGGCACTCCCTCAGCACTGACCTTCTGACAGTGCGGCACTCCCTCAGCACTGACCCTCTGACAGTGCGGCACTCCCTCAGCACTGACCCTCTGACAGTGCGGCACTCCCTCAGCACTGACCCTCTGACAGTGCCTCACTCTGAATCTTGGTGTATCTTGTAGTTGGTACACATGGCTGCCTCTGTGCACCGGTGGTGGAGGGATTGAATATTTAAAATGGTGGATGTGGTGCCAATCAAGTGGGGTTGCTTAGTCCTGGATGGTGTTGAGTTTCTTAAGTGTTGTTGGAGCTGTTACCCATCCAGGTTAATGGAGACGATTCCATCAACCTCCTGCCTTGTGCCTTGTAGATGGTGGACGGACTTTGGTAAGTCAGGAGGGTGAGTTACTCACCGCACGGTTATAACCGTGTGAAATACAAGTCAAAGTCAGTCCCTTGAGTCTGCTCTGATACCCAATCAGGTCATTGCTGACATGTTTTGTATTTCGAGTCCCATCTAAACCTGATGACCTTAAGAGTCTCGTTACGCTGGGAAATCTATCTATCTTTGCCTTAAAAATATTGAGTGATGTCCTCCTCCCCTCCCAACCCCCCCGTCTCCCCCCTACCCCGGTCAACACATCCACCGCCTCCTGAGCCAGAGGCTTCCAAAGATGCACAACCCTCACAGAGAGAAGATTTCTCCTTGTCCGTGTCCCCAACAGGTGAACCCCAATTTTAAAACTGTGCCCCGAGTTCTGGACTCCCCCACAAAAGGGAACACCCTTTTCATGTCCACCTTGTCAAGATGTTTCTCAGGATCTTAGATCCTTCAATTCCCAGCCTGTGTCCCGTAGTCACATCATTTATACAGCTGGTTCCAGTTCAGTTTCTGGTCGATGGTATTAAAGTTTAGTCACTGGTGTCACAAGTAAGCTTACGTTAACGCTGCAATGAAGTTACTGTGAAAATCCCCTCTCCGGCACCTGTCCGGGTTACACTGAGGGAGAATTCAGCACGGCCAATGCACCCTAACCAGCACGTATTTCGGACTGTGGGAGGAAACCAGAGCACCCGAAGGAAACCCACGCAGACACCAGCATAGAACATAGAACCCTACAGTGCAGAAACAGGCCCTTCGGCCCATCGAGTCTGCACCGAACACAATCCCACCCAGACCCTATCCCCACGTCCCTACACATTTACCTGCTAATCCCTCTAACCTACACATCCCAGGACACTAAGGGGCAATTTTAGCATAGCCAATGAACCTAACCCGCACATCTTTGGACTGTGGGAGGAAACCGGAGCACCCGGAGAAAACCCACGCAGACACGAGGAGAATGTGCAAACTCCACACAGGCAGTGACCCGAGCCGGGAATCGAACCCGGGACCCTGGAGCTGTGAAGCAGCAGTGCTAACCACTGTGCTACCGTGCCGCCCACCCAAGCCGGGGATCGAACCCTGGCAGTGTGAGGCAGCAGCGCTAACCATTGTGCACCTACTGCCCATGGTAACCCCCGGGATGTTGACAGTGGGAGAGTCACTGAGGGTAACGCCATTGATTGTCAAGGGGAGGTGGTGGGATAGTTCCTGTTTGGTCGGAGATGGTGATGGTCTGGCACTTGCCCGGTGCGAAGCGTTACTTTCGTGACTTGTTTATGGACGCTCGAAGCTTGCAGTGATACTTTCAGTAATTTGTGGAATTAATTTGTGGCAGCTTTCCCAGGCCACTGCTACATAATGTGTCGGTGAACTTTTCCTCACCAGAGTAACCCATCCCCTTTATTCAAAAACCCTGCTAAAGAGATGTGCGGAAATTGGGTTTGGAGTTTGCAAATTCAATTCACTGTTTACAGCGCTGGCGTGAGGCCAGTTTTCATCCATTTGGCTCCTGTTCTGGGTCCCTGAGGAAAAGCAGAATGGTTTAACTGTGACTGCACAAGTGGTTTACAGCGCTAACTCACGCCTCCCCCCTCACTCTGTTTTCCCAAGTCTTCCTGGACTTTGCCAATTCCCTCCAAGAATTCCAGGTGACTGCCCGTGTTGGTCTGCACGTTCTCCCTCCGTGCCTGCATGGGTTTCCTCCATTTTAGTTTATTTTATTTGTTAGTGCCACAATCGGGCGGCACGGTAGCACAGTGGTTAGCATTGCTGCTTCACAGCTCCAGGGTCCTGGGTTCGATTCCCGGCTCGGGGTCACTGCCTGTGTGGAGTTTGCACATTCTCCTCGTGTCTGCGTGGGTTTTCTCCGGGTGCTCCGGTTTCCTCCCACAGTCCAAAGATGTGCGGGTTAGGTTCATTGGCTATGCTAAAATTGCCCCTTAGTGTCCTGGGATGTGTAGGTTAGAGGGATTAGCAGGTAAATGTGTAGGGATATGGGGATAGGGTCTGGGTGGGATTGTGTTCGGTGCAGACTCGATGGGCCGAAGGGCCTGTTTCTGCACTGTAGGGTTCTAGGGTTCTATATACAACCCAGTGAGGTCAAATAAACTTACATTAACACCGCAATGAAGTTACTGTGAAAATCCCCGAGACGCCACACCCCAGTGCCTGTTCGGGCACACTGAGGGGGAACTCAGCACGGCCAGTGCGCCTCACCAGCACGTCTTTCAGAGTGTGGGAGGAACCAGAGCACCCAGAGGAAACCCAGGCAGACATGGGGAGAATGTGCAGACTCTCCGAGTAGACAGGGACCCGAGACAAGACTCGAACCCAGGTCCCTGAAGCTGCGAGGCAGCAGTGCTAACCACTGTGCTGCTCCGGTTTACTTCCACAGTCCAAAGATAGAGCCGTAGAGGTTTACAGCATGGAAACAGGCCCTTCGGCCCAACTTGTCCATGCTGCCCTTCGTTTTTTAAAACCCCCTAAGCTAATCCCAATTGCCCGCATTTGGCCCATATCCCACCATACCCGTTGTACCCATGTAACTATGTAAATGCTTTTAAAAAGACAAAATTGTACCCGCCTCTACTACTGCCTCTGGCAGCTTGTACCAGACACTCACCACCCTCTGGGTGAAAAAATTGCCCCTCTGGACACTTTTGTATCTCTCCCCTCTCCCCTTAAACCTATCCCCTCTAGTTTTAGACTCCCCTACCTTTGGGAAAAGATATTGACCATCTAGCTGATCTGTGCCCCTCATGATTTTATAGACTTCTTAAAGGTTGATGGGCCGAATGGTCTCCTTCTGTACCGTAGGGATTCCAACATCCTATGAATTCCCAGGAGCATTCTGAGGAATTGGAGATTAATCTCCAGGACGTGGCTAGCAGCAGAAACACCCGGGTGAAAAATCCTGCACACACACACACATCTATCGATTGTTACTCTGCTTTACTAATCTTCAACATAAAACTACCAGAGAGGGAGAGAGGCTGTCTGAGCAATGGCCAACCCAGCCGGGGAACAGAGAGCCAGAGCTCAGTTCCGGTGGTCGGGAGGCAGAGGAGATTTATTTAGGAATTCGGAGGGGGTCAGGTTAGAATGATTGATGGGTTTGTTTCCCCCTCGGGGTCGAGGGGGAATCTCCCAAAGAGGAACAGGGAAGGAGGTTCCTCTGGGCTGAAGAGGGTTGGGGGAATGGGGGGGAGCACTGCAACACTGTGGAAAGGGAACTGATAGTCATCGAGTTGCTTATGTTGTCGAAAGAGGCCACTCAGCCCATTGAGTTCATGCTGCCTCTCTGCAGAGTAACTCTGCTCCGTTATTTCCGTCGAGCCCATCCAGTTTCTTTTTGAAATCATTCATCGTCTCCGCTTCCATCCCCCCTCGTGGGCAGTGAGTTCCAGCTCATTCCCACTGGCTGTGTACAAACACCCTCCCTCACATTCCCCCCTATCTCTCCCTCAGAACAATAAACCTGTCTCCACCTGAGCCCCTGCGCCATCAGCCAATAGGAACAGCTTGTTTCTGCCTCCCTCACCCAATCCTGTCATTATCTTGTCCCCCTCGATCAAATCTCCCCTCACTCTCCATCACTCCAAGGAGAACAACACTAACCCCTCCAACCCCAACCCCTCCAACCCCAACCCCTCCAACCCCAACCCCTCCGACCCCAACCCCTCCGACCCCAACCCCTCCAACCCCAACCCCTCCAACCCCAACCCCTCCAACTCCAACCCCAACCCCTCCAACCCCAACCCCTCCAACTCCAACCCCAACCCCTCCAACCCCAACCCCTCCAACTCCAACCCCAACCCCTCCAACCCCAACCCCTCCAACTCCAACCCCAACCCCTCCAACCCCAACCCCTCCGACCCCAACCCCTCCGACCCCGACCCCTCCGACCCCGACCCCAACCCCTCCAACCCCAACCCCTCCGACCCCAACCCCTCCAACCCCAACCCCTCCAACCCCAACCTCCGCAACCCCTCCGACACTAACCCCTCTGATCCCAACCCCTCTGACCCCAACCCCTCCGACACCAACCCCTCTGACCCCAACCCCTCCGACCCCAACCCCTCCGACCCCAACCCCTCCAACACTAACCCCTCCGTCCCCAACCCCTCCGACCCCAACCCCTCCGACCCCAACCCCTCCGACCCCAACCCCTCCGACCCCAACCCCTCCGACCCCAACCCCTCCGACCCCAACCCCTCCGACCCCAACCCCTCCAACTCCAACCCCAACCCCTCCAACCTCAACCCCTCCAACTCCAACCCCAACCCCTCCAACCCCAACCCCTCCAACTCCAACCCCAACCCCTCCAACCCCAACCCCTCCAACTCCAACCCCAACCCCTCCAACCCCAACCCCTCCAACTCCAACCCCAACCCCTCCAACCCCAACCCCTCTGACCCCAACCCCTCTGACCCCAACCCCTCCGACCCCGACCCCTCCGACCCCAACCCCTCCGACCCCAACCCCTCCGACCCCAACCCCTCCGACCCCAACCCCTCCGACCCCAACCCCTCCGACCCTAACCTCCGCAACCCCTCCAACACTAACCTCTCCATCGCTAACCCCTCCAACGCCAACCCCTCAAACCCTAACCTCCCCAATCCCAACCCCAACCCCTCCAACCCCAACCCCTCCAACCCCAACCCCTCCAACCCCAACCTCCCCAACCCCAACCCCTCTAACGCTAACCCTTCCAACGCTAACCCCTCCAACCCAAACCCTTCCAACCTCAACCTCCCCAAGCCTAACCTCTCCACCCATAAACCCTCCATCCCTAACCTCCCCGACCCTAACCCTCTCCAACCCTAGCCTCTCCGACCCCAACCCCTCCGACCCCAACTGCTGTGTGACTCATTGACCCTGAAGCAAGCCCATATAAAGGTTGCCGTGAGATGGAGGCGGGTGTTTGTACTTGGAAAATCGTTTTAATTTGAGCAGTGAAAAGCCCCTGTCCACACTGCAGAGTGGGGAAGGCGGTAATGGATTTGTCTTTTCCTGTGTTTTCAGTCCGGATGGGTGCTACGCTGTTGTTGGATCCTGTGACGGAGTTCTCTACGTCTGGGACACCCTCACTGGGAAGTTAGAGACATCCTTGGCTGGGCAGCACAGGTACGTGGAGAGGGTGTTCCGACTTCCTATGGGGAACCTCCACTTCTGAGGGTGAAATTAATTCCCAACCAAAACAGCCACATCTCCCATTGACTCGATGCCTTCAAGACCAGAAACCGTGAAGAATCATGAAATGGAACAAGTTGTGTTTCTGCAGCACCTTTGGGACATCCCAAACTCTTACAACCATTGAACCTTTGACCCATTGGGCAAGGTTTCCCAGTCCTGCTTGTCCTGAAAGCGTAAATCCCGCCCGGGGTCAATGAATCAGAGGGAGGCCATTCGGCCCATCGAGTCTGCACCAACCTCAACCCCCTATCCCCTCCCTCCTCATATTTGTCCAGCTAGTTCCCCTGACACTGAGGGACAATTTAGCAACAGCCAATCCACCTAACCCTTAACACATCTTTGGAGTGCGAGAGGAAATGGGAAACCCACACAGACACGGGGAGAATGTGCAACCTCCACACAGATCCGAACATCTAGTGCATTACTAATAATGCCTTTTTATTAGTGTCACAAGCAGGCTTACATTAACACTGCAGTGAAGTTACTGTGAAAATCCCCCGGTCGTCCACACTCTGGCGTCTGTTCGGGTTACACTGAGGGAGAATTTAGCACGGCCAACGCACCCTAACCAGCACGTCTTTCAGACTGTGGGAGGAAACCGGAGCACCCGGAGGAAACCCATGTAGACATGGGGAGAACATAAGAACATAAGAAATAGGAGCAGGAGTAGGCCATCTAGCCCTTCGAGCCTGCCCCGCCATTCAATTAGATCATGGCTGATCTGTCGTGGCTCAGTTCCACCTTCCCGTCCTCTCCCCATAACCCTTAATCCCCTCTCTTATCAAAAACCCATCAACCCGCTTCTTAAAAATATTTAGCGAGGCAGCCTCCACCACTTCAACGGGCAGAGAATTCCAGAGATTCACCACCCTTTGAGTGAAGAAGTTCCTCCTCAACTCTGTTCTAAACCGCCTCCCCTTTATCTTGAGGCTGTGCCCCCTAGTCCTACTGTCTTTTTTGAGTGGGAAGAGTCTCTCCACCTCTATCCTATCCATCCCATTCATCATCTTATACGTCTCAATGAGATCTCCCCTCATTCTTCTAAACTCTAACGAGTACAAGCCTAGTTTATTCAGCCTCTCCTCATAGCTCAATCCCCTCAACTCTGGTATCAGCCTAGTAAACCTCCTCTGCACTCCCTCCAGGGCCAAAATATCCTTGCACAGGTGCGGCGCCCAAAACTGCACACAGTACTCCAGCTGTGGCCTCACCAATACCCTATACAGCTGCAGCAAGACCTCCCTACTTTTATATTCAATCCCCCTCGCTATGAAGGCCAGCATCCCATTCGCCTTCCTGACCACCTGCTGCACCTGCAAGCTGGGTTTTTGCGACTCATGCACAAGGACCCCGAGGTCCCTCTGCACCGTCGCCTGCTGCAGTTTTTCGCCCCGTAAGTAATAGTCCTTCCTACCATTCCTCCTTCCAAAGTGGACCACCTCACACTTGCCAACATTAAATTCCATTTGCCATTTCCTGGCCCATTCGCCCAGCCTATCTAGATCCTTCTGCAGACTCCGCACAGACAGTGACTCGATGGCTGGATTCGAACCTGGGTCCCTGCTGCTGTGAGACAGCAATGCTAAGTGCTATGCCACTGTACCTGCTCTGATTCCCATGGCGGGTGGTACAGTAAAACTCTGGCTACTGTCTGACTCCAGGCCTAGTCTAGACGGTTGGTTAACCCCAGGAACTCCGGACTCCCACCCCGGATCAGCCGAAAATCCTGCCTACCATTCACCCCCTGCCCCACCCCCATCCAAGTCTGCACCTCCAATGTTTTAGGATGCTGATAGTGCAGAAGGAAGCCATTTGACCCATCGAGCCTGCACTGGCAACAATCCCACCCAGGCCCTATCCCCCGTAACCCCACGTATTTACCCAAGCGAGATAACCCTGACACCAAGCGGCAATTTAGCATGGGGCCAGTCAACCCAATCCACACGTCTTTGGGCTGTGGTAAGAAACTGGAGCACCCGGAGGAAACCCACGCAGACACGGGGAGAATGTGCAAACTCCACACAGACAGTGACCCAGGGAATCGAACCTGGGCCTCTGGCGCTGTGGGGCAATGGCGCTAACCATTGTGAAACTGTGCCGTCCCACGGTTTATCCTTCACGAACTCTCCCGCCCCTCCGCACAGTGCATTTTCCCCCTTGTTCACAATCTTATTCTCTCTTCCCAGGAATAGCTTTCTCTCACTCACTCTCTTTCTCTCTTGTTTTTTCAGATCGTCCATTAATGCAGTTTCCTGGTCTTTGTCAGGAGAGTACGTGGTGAGTGTGGATCGAACCAAGGTGGCCAATCTCTGGGCCGATTGCTGACCCCCCCACTCGTGGTGGTGACGCTGCCATTTGTGTTGCCCCCTGACCGCCCCTTGGACCCAGGGTCATCAGCCCCGGGGTCAAAAATTGATACGTCGAGCGTTCCAGAGCTCGGGTTCGAAAGATGTAATTTTCTGAGCAGGGGGAGTGTTTCCGTCAAATCCCCCCCCCTCCCCGCAAACTTCCCACACCCCACTTTGGTTCCACGGCAACGGGTAGGCGAGACGTCACACAAAGACGCGACAAGGAGAAGGAGGCCCCGCTACCTCCTGTGAGGTATCTGTCTGGTATCTTACCCAAAACCTACAGCTGGGGCTCTCAGAGGGAGAGAGGAATTTGCCCTGCTGAGTGACTGGAAACCCCAGGCAAGGGTCACACACAAAGCTTTCCTTCCGTGGCAGAGGTTGCCATGGACGAATTCTTTGCCGGGGATGTGTGGGGGGAATGAGAAGGGAATTTTTCTGGATTAGTCATAACAAACGGTCCGTACGTGAAATGAGTCAGAGGGAAGGACATGGGAGGTGAAAGGATTCAAGGCGCAATGAGATTAGTAATAAAAACACAGCATTCTGCAAACGTAGTGAGTCAGGACGTATCTATGGAGAAAAGGGATTGAAACGAAGGGATTCGGTTGATGAGCCCACGGCTAGACGTACGTCTGGAAGATTGACCCGGGTTGCTAGGTTTGTGAGGCAATGGAACTGTGGACATGTTTGTCCTGTACAGATCCTCATGCACTCAGAATGCACTTTGTCAACAGTTAATTGACAAAATTACTGCACGGTGGCACAGTGGGTCAGCACTGCTGCCCCACAGCACCAGGGACCCGGGTTCGATTCCCAGCTTGGGTCACTGCCTGTGCAGAGTCTGCACATTCTCCCCATGACTGCGTGGGTTTCCTCCGAGTGTTCCGGCTTCCTCCCACAGTCCAAAAGACGTGCTGGTTAGGGTGCATTGGCCGTGCTAAATTCTCCCTCAGTGTACCTGAACAGGCGCCGGAGTGTGGCGACTTGGGGATTTTCACAGTAACTTCATTGCCGTGTTAATGTAAGCCTACTTGTGACACTAATTAATAAACGTTAAACTTTCAAGAAGCGAGAACCATCACAAATTGCGTTGGTTGGATCTTAAAACCCTACGTCTTCATGCTAACACACTACCAACTCGTGCGAAGCCATGCCCCACCCACCCACCAAACCTTACCTTTACACTTCCATGCCAACGCACCTGGTATTTTTAGGCAGTTCCTTGACAGTTTTGACACTCCATATTCAGGTACACTGAGGGAGAATTCAGCATGGCCAATGCATCTAACCAGCACAGCTTTGGAGTGTAGGGGGAAACCTATGCAGGTAAGGGGAGAGCTTGCACAGATAGTAACCCAAGCTGGGAATTGAACTCGGGTCCCTGGCACTGTGAGGCAGCAGTGCTAACCACTGTGCTACTGCACCGCCCCCAAACTTCCTTCTGCACTGTAACCTGGATGACCCGTTGTCAGAGCACTTCTTGGCACTTTCTGTTTTTGTACGATTCCAGCATCTGCGATAATTAGCTTTCATCTACTTTGTGGAGAAGTTGATTGAAGGATAAATATTGTACCCATTGAGAGCACTGCTGCCTCTCAACACCAGGGACCCAGGTTCGATTCCTGGCTTGGGTCGCTGTCTGTGTGGAGTTTGCACATTCTCCCCATGTCTGCGTGGGTTTCCACCGGGTGATCCGGATTCCTCCCACACTCTGCTGGTTAGGTGCATTGACCCGAACAGGCGACGAGGGGAATTTCACAGTAACTTCATTGCAGTATTAATGTAAGCCTTACTTGTAACTAATAAATAAACTTTTAAAACTTTTTAAGGTACTAGGAGATTAAAGGATTATGGGGATTGTGCAAGAAGGCAAAGGCGAGGTTGAAGAGCAGCCATGACCTAGTTGAATGACAGAACAAGCTCGAAGGGCCAAATGGCCTTTTCCAGCCCCTATTTCTTATATGCTTAATCCCGGCTTGATACCACAGGGTTCCTGTGCAGCAACTGTGGAATGGTACAAGAGATAGTTTACACCCAGTCGCCCAATAGCACACAAATTGAAAAAAAAAGACATTTTGTCAAAATTTTGCACGTTGCACTCATCAGGACAGACACAAGAATACCAAATTTCAAAGGGAGCGACAGTTTATATTGGGTGGGAAGTCAATTCTGATTGGTAGCGGCATTACCATGGAGAATATACCAGGGAGCTAAGATGATCAGTCAGGTGCTCAGCACATCTCTCTTCCACTTGTTCGAAGCTGCATATATTCACATGCAGTCCTCTGCAAACAAAAGGCATGTGTCCAGGCATCAATCATGGAAAACGTTAAGGTGGAGATGGGGAAGAATTTCTTCTCTCTGAGGGTGGTTAGTGTTTGGAATTTTCTCCCCCAGAAAGCAGTGGGGGTCACGGAATATATTCAAGGCTGGGTTAGACAGAGTTGATTGATGGGGGTGGGGGGGGGAGGGTTGGGGGGTTGAGAATTATGGGGTCAGAGGGGAGAGTGGAGTTAAGGCCACAAACCACTGAGCCATGATCTTACTGAATGCCAGAGCAGGCCCGAGGGGCTGAATGGCCTCCTGCTCCCCTTTCTTCTGATCTTATGTAGAATGTGTTTGCGTGGTTGGGTTGTTGTGATACGGAAGGCGCTGTCTGATAGGGCGGTGGAAGCAGATTCAACAGAAACTTTTAAAAGGGAATTGGATAGATTATTGCATGGGAGAGGACATTGCAGAGCTCTGAGGATAGAGCAGAGGAGCGGCACTGATTGGATAGATATTACAACAAGCCAGTATGGGCTTGATGGGAAGAATGGCCTGTCGCTGTGCTGTATGATTCAAGGAGATGATTCTAGGATGCAAGACTGGGCAAGACAGATGGACTTCAATGCAGATAAATGTATAGTGGTCCATTTTGGCAGGTCCAATGGGATGAAGGAGTATAGTATTAAGAGTAGGACTCTTAGCAGTGTAGAGGATCAGAAAGACCTTGGGGTCCAGGTCCATAGGATTCTTAAATCGGCCTCACAGGTGGAGGATGTGGTCAAGAGGCACATGGTGTTCTAGCCTTCATTAATCGAGGGATTGAGTTTAGGAGTTGGGAGGTAACGCTGCAACTTTATAAGACCCTTGTCAGACCCCACTTGGAGTACTGTGTGCAGTTCTGGTCGCCTCACTACGAGAAGGATGTGGAAGCTATTGAAAGGGTGCAGAGGAGATTTACAAGGATGTTGCTTGGATTGGGTGGCATGCCTTATGAGGATAGGTTGAGGAAGAACAAAGAACTAAGAAAGAGCAGGTACAGAGGAGATGTCAGGGGTAAGTTTTTCACTCAGAGGGTGGTGGGTGAGTGGAATCGGCTGCCGTCAGTGGTGGTGGAGGGAAACTCGTTGGGGTCTTTTAAGACACTTCTGGATGAGTACGTGGGATTTAATGGGATTGAGGGTGATAGATAGGCCTGGTAGGTAGGGATATGATCGGCGCAACTTGTGGGCCGAAGGGCCTGTTTGTGCTGTAGTGTTCTATGTTCTATGTGACTGTGTGGGTTTTAATGTCTTCATTACACTCTGGACATTCCACACAGGAGTGAGTGAGTAGTCTTAACCCTTCCCAATCCATGCATAATACAAAGCTGCTGATACTGTACCCCCTGTCTGCAGTCTTCATTATCTGCCTACTATATATATATTATTTTACACATATATAAGATATGCATTTAAATATATACTGTCCTCTCAGAGGGATGGTGTGGAGTTTCTGGCGTTGGACTGGGGTAGGGACAGTAAGCAGTCTCACAACACCCAACTTAAAGTCCAACCGGTTTATTCGGAATCACAAGCTTTTGGAGCGCTACTTCTTCCTCAGGTGAGTCATTCTCAGGCGCTCCCCTGACTTGTCCCTGATGTCTTGGCCAATATTTACCCCTCAATCAACATAGAATCAGAGAATAATACAGTGCAGAAGAGGCCCTTCGGCCCCTCAAGTCCGCACCGACACATTTGAGACACCCAAACTCCCACTTACTCCCATCTGCCAGCTCTTGGCCCCATAGCCCTGTATGTTACATGTCCCTTTTTGAAGGGTAGCACTGTGGCACAGTTGGTTAGCACTGCTGCCTCACAGCGCCAGGGATCCAGGTTCGATTCCCAGTTTGGGTCACTGTCTGCGTGGAATTTGCACATTCCCCCCATGTCTGCATGGGTTTCTTCCGGGTGCTCCAGTTTCCACCCACAGAACCGAGATGTGCGTGTTAGGTTGATTGGCTGTGATGAATTCTCCCTTAATGTCAGGGGGACTAGCTAGGGTAAAAATATGGGTTATGGAAGAGGGTCTGTGTGGGGTTGTGGTGGGTACAGACCCGATGGGCTGAATGGTCTCCTTCTGCACTGTAGGATTCTATGATGTGAGGCAACTTGCCTCCACCCACCCTTCCAGGCAGCACCTTCCAGGCCCTCACCACCCTCTGGGTTGGGAAGGTTTTTCGCCGCATTCCCCGTAAACCTCCTACATCGCAAAGAAACAGGTTACTTGGACATTGTAACAGTGCTGTTTTGTGGGAGCTTGCTGTGCACAAATGGGCGGCTGAATTTCCTCCACCACAGCAATGAGGACACTTCCACGAATGCTTACTTGGCTGCGAGTTGCTTTGAGACGGTTGTGAAAAGCGCTACGCAAATGCAGCTCTTTCTCCAACGTCTTTGTGCAAGTAATTATTGATAAATCAGTGTTGGTGAACCTTTCACAGGATCACTGTACCTACACTAGCCCATCAACCAAATGGGTTGGGATCTCTTCAGCCGGCCTCCAGTTGGTGCGAGTATTAATGGATGAGTATTTATTGAAGTATCCCGCTGACTGTTTTGGCGTTCCGAGAAAGGGATCAGACCATCCCTGTTTCTAAGTCCACGAGGAGAAGATGGAGCGAATGTTCCTGATCCCGGCTCTGGGGTTGTTGGAACGACAGAGAGTTGCCCTCTGGCCTTCCCCCACTCAACTTGTGATTTACCAGTGGGTCAAAAGGCCCATAAAATTGCGGGCGCAATTTTGTCTTTTAAAAAGCATTTAGACAGTTCACTGGGTAAGATGGCTGTGGAGGGATATGGACCAAATGCGGGCAATTGGGACTAGCTTAAGGGTTTAAAACAAAAAGGGCGGCATGGACAAGATGGGCCGAAGGGCCTGTTTGCGGCGGTAAACCTCTATGACCCTATAACCATCGATACTGACCCCAATATCTTCAGAATGTGGAATTCTCTCCTCCGAACCCTCACTGTGACAGAATAATGTGGGAAGGGGACTATTCGACTCAGTGGGCCGAATGGCCTCCTCCTGCACTGTAGGATTCTGTGATTCCATGATTTAAAAAAAAGACTTGAAAATTAACCCATAGACAGGTACATAAGAACTTAAGAACATAAGAAATAGGAGCAGGAGTAGGCCATCTAGCCCTTCGAGCCTGCCCCGCCATTCAATAAGATCATGGCTGATCTGTCGTGGCTCAGTTCCACCTTCCCGCCCTCTCCCCATAACCCTTAATCCCCTCTCTTATCAAAAACCCATCAACCCGCTTCTTAAAAATATTTAGCGAGGCAGCCTCCACCACTTCAACGGGCAGAGAATTCCAGAGATTCACCACCCTTTGAGTGAAGAAGTTCCTCCTCAACTCTGTTCTAAACCGCCCCCCCTTTATCTTGAGGCTGTGCCTCCTTGTCCTACTGTCTTTTTTGAGCGGGAAGAGTCTCTCCACCTCTATCCTATCCATCCCATTCATCATCTTATACGTCTCAATGAGATCTCCCCTCATTCTTCTAAACTCTAACGAGTACAAGCCTAGTTTATTCAGCCTCTCCTCATAGCTCAACCCCCTCAACTCCGGTATCAGCCTAGTAAACCTCCTCTGCACTCCCTCCAGGGCCAAAATATCCTTGCGCATGGTGCGGCGCCCAAAACTGCACACAGTACTCCAGCTGCGGTACAGGGGAGGCTCTTCAAAAACTTGAGCACATTCCACAATGTTAGTGAGATCATGGCTGACCTGCGACCTTATCCATAAACCAGCCTTAGCCTCATAGCAAAACGTTGAAATGTATTCAAGAAGCGGCTAGGTACAGCACTTGGGACCAAAGGTTATGGGGAGAAAGCAGGATTAGGCTATTGAGTTGGACAATCAGCCACGATCGTGATGAATGGTGGAGCAGGTTCGAAGGGCTGAATGGCCTCCTCCTCCTATCTTCTATGTTTCTATCCTATTTGGTCACCAGCCCTGAGTTGGAGGTCACCTTTGATTATTGGTTGCGTCTCTTGTGGGAGCGAGGGAGTTGTGCTGACTGAGGGCTCCTGATTGTACGAGGTCTCTGCTCTTCTGAACACCTGCCAGCTTCACATGTTTACGTGCTTTAAAACATTGTAAAGAGTTTATTTCTTGTAAATGTACTCTATTAATATTAAAGTTCATGGCTTTTGTATATTTGTTAAACTAAATAAAATCAATCACTTTCTCAGCAATTGAACCGTGTTCTTTATAAATTCCATCCACAAAGAGGGCGGGTTCGCCCATTCCCCCCCGTCACAGGTTTTGGGGGCGAGTGAGACTAAAATTCTACCCATAATTTCCACAGTTTTGTTCTCTAACAATTACAGCCCTCTTGCGCTGATGGTATGACTCTTTCTTGGAGTTTAGTTCCAGTGGTTCAAAGAACAACACAGCACGGGAAACAGGCCCTTCGGCCCAACGAGCCCGCGCCGCCGTCCCATGGTCAGTGACCTATTCATGATTTTAGTCTATGCCTAATGTGTGAGGATCAGGGAGGTCCAATATAGGGACAATTTGTTACCCAATCAATCAGCCTAAAAGCACATTTTTGGGATGTGGGAGGAAACCAGAGCTTCCGGAGGAAACCCACGCAACCATGGGGAGAACGCGCAAACTCCCACGGACACAGGCCCAAATCCATGTGTCCGCACAGCAACAGAGATAGCCTCTGAGCTGCCATGATGCCCTCGAGATGGTCCAGTTTACGCACACCAACGACATGAAGCAGTAGGCAACTCCCGAAGCAATATCCAAGAGCAGCCCACCACAACCTGCCGCCCACATGCCCCTTGCTGGACTTAAATGCCTGTGGATAAAAAATTCATTATTAAAAAGACTCTATATTCCATGTTCCAGTCCTCTTCCCACACTGAGTGGTGCACTGAGGCAGTTTTGTCTGTTTCCATAGCTGGCAATTCTCAGAGCAGGTCACCAGGCTTACGTCCTGAGGAGATGCCACCCCACAGCAAGCAAGGCTGACCAGGTGTCTCTCCCGCTCTTAGTGCCAGCCTTTGGCTTGTTTGGATGGATTGGCAGGACGGTGGCACAGTGGGTTAGCACTGCTGCCTCGCAGCGCCGAGGACCCGGGTTCGATTCCCGGCTCGGGTCACTGTCTGTGTGGAGTTTGCACATTCTCCCCGTGTCTGCGTGGGTTTCCTTTGGGAACTCTGGCTTCCTCTCACAGTCCAAAGATGTGCGGGTTAGGTGGATTGGCCATGCAAAATTGCCCCTCCAAAGATGTGTAGGTTGTATGTGGTGCAGCAGCAATAATCTCTCCCTCAATGTCAACAAAACGAGGGAGATTGCCATTGACTTCAGGAAGCGTGAAGGAGAATATGCCCCTCTCTACATCAACGGAGTAGAAAGAGTCGAGAGCTTCAAGTTTTTAGGTGTTCAGATCACAACAACCTGTCCTGGTCCCCCCCATGCCAACATTACAGTCAAGAAAGCCCACCAACGCCTCTACTTTTTCTGAAGACTAAGGAAATTTGGCATGTCTGCTATGACTCTAACTTTTACAGATGCACCACAGAAAGCATTCTTCCTGGTTGTATCACAGCTTGGTATGGGCTCCTGTTCTGCCCAAAACTGTAACGAACTACAAAAGGTTGTGAATTTTGCCCAATCCATCATGCATTCCAGCCTCCCATCATTGACTCTCTATACTTCCCGCTGCCTCGACAAAGCAGCCAGCATAATTAAGGATCCCACACACCCGACATTCTTCCTTCCACTTTCTTCCTTCAGGAAAAAGATACAAAAGTCTGAGGTCACGTACCAACCAACTCAAGAACAGCTTCTTCCCTGCTGCTGTCAGACTTTTGAATGGACTTACCTCGCATTAAGTTGCTCTTTCTCTACACCCTAGCTATGACTGTAATTCTACATTCTGCACTCTCTCATTTTCTTCTCTATGAACGATATGTTTTGTTGTATAGTGCGCAAGAAACAATATTTTTCACTATATATATATATAAGAACATAATAAGAACATAAGAAATAGGAGCAGGAGTAGGCCATCTGGCCCTTCGAGCCTGCCCCGCCATTCAATAAGATCATGGCTGATCTGTCGTGGCTCAGTTCCACATTCCCGCCCTCTCCCCATAACCCTTAATCCCCTCTCTTATCAAAAACCCATCAACCCACTTCTTGAAAATATTTAGCGAGGCAGCCTCCACCACTTCAACGGGTAGAGAATTCCAGAGATTCACCACCCTTTGAGTGAAGAAGTTCCTCCTCAACTCCGTTCTAAAACTTATCTTGAGGCTGTGCCCCCTAGTCCTACTGTCTTTTTTGAGCGGGAAGAGTCTCTCCACCTCTATCCTATCCATCCCATTCATCATCTTATACGTCTCAATGAGATCTCCCCTCATTCTTCTAAACTCCAACGAGTACAAGCCTAGTTCATTCAGCCTCTCCTCATAGCTCAACCCCCTCAACTCCAGTATCAGCCTAGTAAACCTCCTCTGCAATAATAAATCAATAATAAATAACAATAATAAATCAAATCAAGGTTAAGGGGATTAGCAGGGTAAATGTGTGGGGTTATGGAGATAAGGAGCAAGAGGGTGGACCTAGGAAAGTTTTAAAAGTTTATTTATTAATGTCACAAGTAGGTTTACATTAACACTGCAATGAAGTTACTGTGAAAATCCCCTGGTTGCCACACTCTGGCACCTGTTCGGGTACACTGGGGGAGAATTTAGCATAGCTAATGCACCTAACCAGCACGTCTTTCAGGCTGTGGGAGGAAACCGGAATACCCGGGGGAAACCCATGCAGAGATAGAACAAAGAACAACCCAGCACGGGAAACAGGCCCTTCGGCCCAACGAGCCCGCGCCGCCACATCACCCTACACCTATTCTACCCTGCATATCTATGAATGGAACCCTACTCAGTCAGATTCAGGGAAGAAATAGTGTCAATTTGGTAAAAACCGATTAGCCTGAGAGCACATTTTTGGGGTGTGGGAGGAAACCGGAGCGCCCGGAGGAAACCCACGCAACCACAGGGAGAATGCGCAAACTCCCACAGACACAGGCCCAAATCCATGTGCCTGCACAGCCAGCAGTGCTAGTCACTGAGCTGTTGCGGCGCCCATCTACCGGTCCAGGATCAAGCACACACACCGACACGAAGTTCTAGGCCACTCCTAGAACTTCCAAGAGCAGCCCAGGCACGACCCGCCGTGTGAATGCCCCTCGTTTGACACGAGGTGGACCTCCACCTGTGGAATAAAGTCAAAAATATTAATCTTACAGCCTGCCTTTCCGGTGTCTCCTGAGGTTTAACCCTATTTAATATCCCCTACCATATCCCTCCATTCTCGTTTCACTCATGTGCCTATCTAACTGCATCTTAAACGAGTCCAATGTTCCTGCCTCCACCACCCTACTCGGTAGCGCGTTCCAGACCCCTACAACTCTCTGCGTAAAGAACCTTCTTCTCACCTCCAAATTATACGTCTCCCCCCTCACCCTTAAATGATGACCTCTCGTGTTTGTATCTAGTCTAGGGAGCAGTCTCTCACTATTAACTCTATCCATTCCCTTCATTATCTTATATACTTCTATCATGTCCCCTCTCAATCTCCGCCTCTCCTCGTAACCCAGTCCCCCCATGCCAGGCAACATCCTGGTAAACCTCCTCTGCACCCTTTCCAGAGACTCCACGTCCTTCCGGTAGTAAGGTGACCAGAACTGGATGCAGTACTCCAAATGCGGTCTAACCAACGTTCTGTACAACTGAAGCATTAGACAGCAGCTTTTATACTCTATGCCCCTTCCTATAAAGGCCAACATCCCATAAGAACATAAGAACATAAGAAATAGGAGCAGGAGTAGGCCATCTCCACTTGTGATGCAACCTTCATGGATTTGTGAACCTGCACTCCCAGGTCCCTCTGTATGTCTACACTCCTAATCGGCCTCCCTTTAATCTCATAGCTCCTCTCTGCATTATTCCGTCCAAAATGCATCACCTCGCATTTGTCAGGATTAAATGCCATCTGCCACCTATCTGCCCACTGCACCAGCCTATCTATATCCTGTTGTATCACCTGACAATCCAGTTCCATACCCGCCAACCCTGCCATCTTGGTGTCATCAGCAAACTTGCTAATCACACCACCTACACCCTCTTCCAAGTCATTTATGTAGACTACAAAGATGGGGAGAATGTGCAGCCTCCGCACCTTCAGCTGCTTCACCGATGACCTTCCTTCCATCATAAATTCAGAAATGGGAATGTTTGCTGGTTTGCACAATTTGATTTAATTTATTATCGTTGCATGTATTAGTATACAGTGAAAAGTATTGTTTCTTGCGCACTATTGTAGACAAAGCATACCATTCATAGAGAAGGAAAGGAGAGAGTGCAGAATGTGGTGTTACAGTCAGAGCTAGGGTACAGAGAAAGATCAACTTAATACGAGGTAGGTCCATTCAAAAGTCTGACAGCAGCAGGGAAGAAGCTGTTCTTGAGTCGGCTGGTACGTGACCTCAGACTTGTGTATCTGTTCAGTATCATTTATGACTCCTCTGATACTGAAGCAGTTCATGTCCAAATGCAACAAGACCTGGACAATATGCAGGCTTGGACTGATGATGGCGAGTAACATTTGTGCCACACAAATAGCAGACAATGACCAAGTCAAACAAGAGAGAATCTAAATATCTATCCTGGACATTTAGTGACATTAGGATTTTGAATAGATCTAGCAACTCAGGACTAGATATCCATGAGATGCTGTGGGCCGTCAGCGGAATTGATTTGATTTATTATTGTCTTAGTGAAAAGTATTGTTTCTTGCACGTTATACAGACAAAGCATACTGTTCAGAGAGAAGGGAACTAAAGAGTGCAGAATGTAGAGTTACAGCCATAGATAGGGTGTAGAGAAAGATCAACTTAATGCAAGATAGGTCCATTCAACAGCCTGACAGCAACAGGGAAGAAGCTGTTCTTGAGTTGGTTGGTACATGACCTCAGACTTTTGTATCTTTTTCCCGAAGGAAGAAGGTGAAAGAGAGAATGCCTGGAATGCGTGGGGTCTTTAATTATACTGGCTGCTTTGCCGAGGCAGAGGAAAGTGTAGATAGTGTCAATGGATGGGAGGCTGGTTTGTGTGATGAATTGGGCTACATTCATAAACTTTTGTAGTTCCCTGCAATCTTGGGCAGAGCAGGAGCACATACCAAGCTGTGATACAACCAGAAAGAATGCTTTCTATGGTGCATCTGTAAAAGTTGGTGAGAGTCGTAGCTGACATGCCAAATTTCCTTAGTCTTCTGAGAAAGTAGAGACGGTGGTGGTCTTTCTTAACCAAAATGTTGTCTTGGGGAGATGAGGACAGGTTGTTAGGTTGGACACCTAAAAGCTTGAAGATCTCTTTCTACTTCACCCCTGTTGATGTTGACAGCAGCATATTCTCTATGCTGAAGTCAACATATGTAACCTTATGGCCCAGCATATCCCCCATTCTACCATTACCACCAAGCCAGGAGATCAACCTGAAGAATGCAGTATTGCTTCCAGGAAGAACACCAGGCATACCTAGAAATGCAGCGCTAACCTGATGAAGCTACAACACAGGATTACTTGCATACCAAACAGTGTAAGCTGCAAGTAATATGCAGAGATGGCCAAACCCCTAATCAATGGATCTGATCTCAGCTCTGCAGTCCTGCCATGTCCAGTCGTGAATGGTGGTGGACAATTAAACAACTCACTGGAGGAGAAAGCTCCACAAATATCCCCATCCTCAATGATGGAACAGCCCAGCACATCAGTGTAAAAGATAAGGCTGAAGCTATCACAGTAAACTTCAGCCAGAAGTGCCAAGTGGATGCTATCAAGAAACAGCTGAAGGCACTGGATGCTGCAAAGAGAATGGGCCCTGACAATATTCCAGCAATACTATTGAAGACTTGTGCTCCAGCACTTGCCGCTGCTCCAGCCAAGCTGTTCCAGCTACAACATCTGTATCTACCCAGTAATGTGGAAAATTGCCCAGATATGTCCTGTACACAAAAAAGGACAAATCCAGTTTGTCAGTTACCACCCCATAGGCCTGTTCTCAATAATTTACAGAAAATCTGTCCATCCATGTCTGTGTATCTGTCTAATGTAACCATCCATCTGTCCATGTCTGTGTATCTGTCTAATGTAACCATCCATCTGTCCATGTCTGTGTATCTGTCTCATATAACCATTTGTCTATCTATGTCTGTGTATGCCTATTGTAACTATCTGTCTATCCACGTCTGTGTATCTGTTTAATGTAACCATCTGTCTACCTATGTCTGTGTATCTGTCTGGTCCAATCAACTGTCTTGCATGTCATAGCCATGTGTCTATCCATGGGTGGCATGGTGGTATAGTGGGTTAGCACTGCTGCCTCACAGGGACCTGGGTTCGATTCCTGGCTTGGATCACTGTCTATGCAGAGTTTGCACATTCTCCCTGTGTCTGCGGGTGTTCTGGTTTCCTCCCACAGTCCAAAGATGTACAAGTTAGATTGGTCATGCTAAATTGTCCTTTTAGGTCAGGGGTGGGAGGGAACTAGCTTGGGTAAATGAGTGGGGATAGAGCCTGGTGGGATTGTGGTCAGTGCAGACTCGATGGGCTGAATGGCCTCCTTCTGCACTGTATGGATTCTTCTATGACAGTCTGTGTATCTGTCTAATGTAACCAACTGTCCAGCCATGTCTTGTGTGTCTAGCTAGCCTAACCAATTGTCTATCCATGTTTTTTATTACAGTTTATTTATTACTCACAAGTAAGGCTTACATTAACACTGCAATGAAGCTACTGTGAAATTTCCCTGTCTGTATGCCTGTCTTATGTAACCAACTGTCTGTGTATCCGTCTAGAGTAACTAACTACCTCTCCATCCATGCCTGCGTATCATTAATCCCCTTACCCAGTCTCTCTCCCAATCCTGGGATCTCAATGGGATGCTGTAATTCTGTAATAGTGAGCAAGGGATTTGCCGCTTATCAGTCAGTCAGATGTTGAGGTGGTGCCGCTTTAAGCAGAGCGAGGCGTGGGGATGTGTGTGTGTGTGTGAGCGAGGAGCCTGTGTGTGTGTAAATCTCCCCCATCTACAGTCAGGAATGACGGTGTAACAGAGCAGTAGGAATCTGGGGGGGATCCTCACCCAAGAAAGAAATCTATCCATTTAATATCGAAAGTGGGGGGAAGGCTGCGTCCTTGGGTGAAACAAAAAGGAATTGGTGCAGAAAGGGGAGTGGGGAAGATTAAAACCGAGAGAGAGAGAGAGGTGACAGCAGGAATCCCTGAATTAAATCTCAGCTGTAAATGCTGAGGGTTGGGCTCGCATCCCTATCTAACATTCCAGAGAGCTCCGTGCTACAGGAAAAGCAGCCGGATAATGAGTGACAAAGGCACAAGGTTTGTGAGATTTCCATCTCCCGTCTGTTCTAAATGTTTGCTAATGTTAAGTGTGGATTGGGAGAGGAATGGGATGCAGGCTGGGTTCCAGCTCCAGTGCTGCTAACTGGGGAAGGGACTGGCTATCCTCCCCTCAATCTCAGGCACTCTTGTCGATCAGCACCGCTGTTATGTCTTGTTGACAAATCTTTCGGCTGCTCTTGAGTTGAACGTTTCCTGCGTTGGTAACATTTTATCTATCTGCTTTCACTACAGTGATGCCTGTTGTTTGAAAGGGAACTGTGTTGCTGTGATGGAGAGATTAGCCGCTGCATGTGTTCAGTTTAAAACATAGATTATTGTAGGAGTGTGTTTGGGGGGTGGGGGGTGAATTGGGATTTGTCACAGCACTGTCTGTAGGTAACCACCCCTCCCCTCCCCTCCCCTCCCCTCCCCTCCCCTCCTCAATCCTTTCCCTTTGATTCCTGTGTCCTGAGATGCTCGGTGGTCCCATCTGGCTTTGCCTCCTCGCACCCCCTCCCCCCATTCCCTCCTCTCATCCCCCCACCATCCCACGTTCCCTCCTCTCCCCTCCCACAGCCCCCATCCCCTCCCCTCCCACCAACCCCATTCCCTCCTCTCCACCCCCCATTCCCTCCTCTCATCCCCCCACCATCCCACATTCCCTCCTCGCCCCCCCATTCCCTCCTCTCCCCCCATTCCCTCCTCTCCCCCCATTCCCTCCTCTCCCCCCATTCCCTCCTCTCCCCCCATTCCCTCCTCTCCCCCCATTCCCTCCTCTCCCCCCATTCCCTCCTCTCCCCCCATTCCCTCCTCTCCCCCCATTCCCTCCTCTCCCCCCATTCCCTCCTCTCCCCCCATTCCCTCCTCTCCCCCCATTCCCTCCTCTCCCCCCCCATTCCCTCCTCTCCCCCCCCATTCCCTCCTCTCCCCCCCCATTCCCTCCTCTCCCCCCCCATTCCCTCCTCTCCCCCCCCATTCCCTCCTCTCCCCCCCCATTCCCTCCTCTCCCCCCCCATTCCCTCCTCTCCCCCCCCATTCCCTCCTCTCCCCCCCCATTCCCTCCTCTCCCCCCCCATTCCCTCCTCTCCCCCCCCATTCCCTCCTCTCCCCCCCCATTCCCTCCTCTCCCCCCCCATTCCCTCCTCTCCCCCCCCATTCCCTCCTCTCCCCCCCCACCGCCCCCCCATTCCCTCCTCTCTCCCCCCCACCGCCCCCCCATTCCCTCCTCTCTTCCCCCCACCGCCCCCATTCCCTCCTCTCTCCCCCCCACCGCCCCCCATTCCCTCCTCTCTCCCCCCCACCGCCCCCCATTCCCTTCTCTCTCCCCCCCCACCGCCCCCCCATTCCCTCCTCTCCCCCCCACCGCCCCCCATTCCCTCCTCTCCACCCCCACCGCCCCCCATTCCCTCCTCTCCACCCCCACTGCCCCCCATCCCCTCCTCTCCCTCCCCCCACTGCCCCCCATTCCCTCCTCTCCACCCCCACCGCCCCCCCATTCCCTCCTCTCCACCCCCACCGCCCCCCCATTCCCTCCTCTCCACCCCCACCGCCCCCCCATTCCCTCCTCTCCACCCCCACCGCCCCCCCCATTCCCTCCTCTCCACCCCCACCGCCCCCCCATTCCCTCCTCTCCACCCCCACCGCCCCCCCCATTCCCTCCTCTCCACCCCCACCGCCCCCCCATTCCCTCCTCTCCACCCCCACCGCCCCCCCATTCCCTCCTCTCCACCCCCACCGCCCCCCCATTCCCTCCTCTCCACCCCCACCGCCCCCCCATTCCCTCCTCTCCCCCCATTCCCTCCTCTCCCCCCATTCCCTCCTCTCCCCCCATTCCCTCCTCTCCCCCCATTCCCTCCTCTCCCCCCATTCCCTCCTCTCCCCCCATTCCCTCCTCTCCCCCCCCATTCCCTCCTCTCCCCCCCCATTCCCTCCTCTCCCCCCCCATTCCCTCCTCTCCCCCCCCACCGCCCCCCCATTCCCTCCTCTCTCCCCCCCACCGCCCCCCCATTCCCTCCTCTCTTCCCCCCACCGCCCCCATTCCCTCCTCTCTCCCCCCCACCGCCCCCCATTCCCTCCTCTCTCCCCCCCACCGCCCCCCATTCCCTTCTCTCTCCCCCCCCACCGCCCCCCCATTCCCTCCTCTCCCCCCCACCGCCCCCCATTCCCTCCTCTCCACCCCCACCGCCCCCCATTCCCTCCTCTCCACCCCCCACCGCCCCCCATCCCCTCCTCTCCCTCCCCCCACTGCCCCCCATTCCCTCCTCTCCACCCCCACCGCCCCCCCATTCCCTCCTCACCCCCCCCCATTCCCTCCTCACCCCCCCCCCCCCCCACCGCCCCCCCATTCCCTCCTCTCCCTTACATTTCCCCAATCCAAAAATTCTAAATGAGTCAAATCACTTCTTTTCTTGGGGCTTTCTGACCAAGAACTTAAAGGGACTGTCAGAGGAACAAGAGGAGGCCATTCAGCCCCTTGAGCCTAACCCGACACTCGAAAGGATCATGCTAATCCCAACTCCATCAACCTGCTTTGTCTCCACATCCTTGTTGTACCCTTGGGTAGCACCAGTCTCTTGATCCTGGATTTAAGATGATTAATCAAGCTAAAAGCTACTGCCTCGTGCAGAGAGGATTCCATATGGTGGCACGGTGGTTAGCACTGCTGCCTCACAGCACCAGGGACCCGGGTTCGATTCCAGCCTCAGGTCACTGTGTGGGGAATCTGCACCTTCTCCCCGTATCTGTGTGGGTTTCCATGGTTGCTCCGGTTTCCTCCCACAGTCTGAAAGATGAGTAGGTTAGGTGGATTGGCCAGGCTAAATTGCTCCTCAGTTTCCAAAGATGTACAAGTTAGGTTAATTGGCTAAGGTAAATTGCCCCTTAGTGTCAGGGGGATTAGCAGGATAAATATGCGGTGTTACGAGGATAGGGTCTGGGTAGGATTGCTGTTGGGGTAGTCTTGATGGGCCGAATGGCCTCCTTCTGCACTGTAAACATTGTATGATTTTGACTACCCCCTGTGCGGAGGAACCTTTCCTGATCCCCTCTCCTGAATAGACTGGCTGAGATTCTGAGATTTATGCCCTCTTGTCCCAGACTGCCTCACATCACCGGATGAGGTTCGTTCAATCAATTCCGTCCAAATTGTTTTTAAAAAATCATAATCAAACCATGCCTTAACCTTCCATGTTGCAGGGAGTATAGGGTCCAGTCCAATCTTCCTCATAATCTCACCCTTGGAGCCCTGATAACATTCTGGGATCGCCCCCGCTGGGAAAAGTACAGACGAGGTACCTTCTCGTAGCTGGGAGCGGTATCACCCTAGTTGCCGACTGCAGTGAAATACACAGGAAGAGTGTTTCTTATCTGTGCTGTTTCGAATGAGGAGGAGAATCACCAATAACTTCCAAAAGGGAGCTGGGTACGTACATAAAAATAAGTGAAAATCTTCTAGAATGGTGGGGAGAGACAACTGGAGATGAGACTGGAGACGCTGGGATTACTCTCCTTGTGGTCATAGTGCTACAGTGTGGAAAGAGGCCCTTCGGCCCATCGTCTCTATGCCAACCTCTGACTAGAGGGTACAGCCTCAAGATAAAGGGGAGGCGGTTTAGAACAGAGTTGAGGAGGAATTTCTTCACTCAAAGGGTGGTGAATCTCTGGAATTCTCTGCCCGTTGAAGTGGTGGAGGCTGCCTCGCTAAATATTTTTAAGACGTGGGTTGATGGGTTTTTGATAAGAGAGGGGATTAAGGGTTATGGGGAGAGGGCGGGAAGGTGGAACTGAGCCACGACAGATCAGCCATGATCTTATTGAATGGCGGGGCAGGCTCGAAGGGCAAGATGGCCTACTCCTGCTCCTATTTCTTATGTTCTTATGTTCCTATTTATCCTTTGAAAGGTACCTGGATGAGCACTTCAAATATAATATTTCAAGAATATGGGAAGTGCAGGAAAATGGGATTAACCTTTAGTGGTAGCTATTATCGGTGTAGACTCAATGGAGCAAAGGGCCTTTTCCATGTTGGATGAACCTATGACTCTATTCGAATCCCATTTTCCAGCACTTGGTCAATATGCTTTGGCATTTCCAGTGTTTATCTAAATGCTTCTTCAATGCTGTGAGAGTTCCCATCTCCACCACCCACCCCCTCAGGCACTGAGTTCCAGATTCCCTCTGGCTGAAAACGTTTTTCCTTAAATTCCCTTTAAATCTCTTGCCCCTTACCTTTAATCTCTGCTCCTGGTTATTGACCCCTCTACTATGTAAATTTACGATTTACATCGATGATTTGGAGTTGGGGACCAAGTGTAGTGCATCAAAATTCACAGATGACGCCGAGATGAGTGGAAGAGCAAAGTGTGCAGAGAATGCTGAAAGTCTGCAGAAGGATATAGATAGTCTAAGTGAGTGGGTGAGGGTCTGGCAGATGGGGTACAATGTTGGTAAATGTGAGGTCATCCATTTTGGTCGGATTAACAGCAAAATGGATTAATATTTGAAGGATAAAAAATTGCAGTATGCTGATGTGCAGAGGGACCTGGGTGTCCTTGTGCATGAATCACAAAATGTTGGTTTGCAGGCACAGCAGGTAATTAAGAAGGTAAATGGAATTTTGTCCTTCATTGCTAGAGGGATGGAGTTTAAAAACAGCGAGGTTATGTTGCAGCTGTATAAGGTGCTGGTGAGGCCACACCTGGAGTTACTGTGTACAGTTTTGGTCTCCTTACTTGAGAAAGGATATACTGGCACTGGAGGGGGTGCAGAGGAGATTCACTAGGTTGATTCTGGAGTTGAGGGTTGGCTTTATGCGGAGAGATTGAGTAGACTGGGGCTATACTCATTGGAATTCAGAAGAATGAGGGGAGATCTTATAGAAACATATAAGATTATGAAGGGAATAGATAAGATAGAAGCAGGGAAGATGTTTCCACTGGCGGGTGAAACTAGAACTAGGGAGCATAGCCTCCATATAACTGGGAGCAGATTTAGGACTGAGTTGAGGAGTAACTTCTTCACTAAAGCGTTGTGAATCTGTGCAACTCCCTACCCAGTGTAGTAGTTGAGGCTAATCTCAATTGTTTTACTGGGCAGGGAAATCCACAGGTCTTACAGAGGTCTATAAAATAAGGAGGGGCATAGATCAGCTAGATACTTTCCCAATGATAAAGGGAGTCTAAAACTAGAGGGCATAGGTTTAAAGTGAGAGGGGAGAGATACAAAAGGGTCCACAGGGGCAATATTTTCACACGGAGGGAAATTTTTTTCACTGCGGGGGGCGAGTGTCTGGAACAAGCTGCCAGAGGTAGTAGTAGAGGAGGCAGGCATGATTTTGAATTTTAAAAAGCATTTAGACAGTTACGTGAGTAAGATGAGTGTAGAGGGATATGGATCAAGCAAGGGCAATTGGAACGAGCTTGGGGGTTTATTAAAAAAGGGTGGCATGAACAAGTTGGGCCAAAGACCTGTTTCCATGCTGTAAACCTTTATGGCTGTGACTCATTGGATGTTTTTAAAGCGAGGACAGATAAATTTTTGAACAGTAAAGAAATTAAGAGTGAGCAGGCGGGTAAGTGGAAGATAAGAACATAAGAAATAGGAGCAGGAGTAGGCCATCTGGCCCTTCGAGCCTGCCCCGCCATTCAATAAGATCATGGCTGATCTGTCGTGGCTCAGCTCCACCTTCCCGCCCTCTCCCCATAACCCTTAATCCCTTCTCTTATCAAAAACCCATCAACCCGCTTCTTAAAAATATTTAGCGAGGCAGCCTCCACCACTTCAACGGGTAGAGAATTCCAGAGATTCACCACCCTTTGAGTGAAGAAATTCCTCCTCAACTCCGTTCTAAAATGCCCCCCCTTTATCTTGAGGCTGTGCCCCCTAGTCCTACTGTCTTTTTTGAGCGGGAAGAGTCTCTCCACCTCTATCCTATCCATCCCATTCATCATCTTATACGTCTCATTCATCATCTTATACGTGGAGCTGAGTCCACGTAAAGATCAGCCATGATCTTATTGAATGGCAGAGAAAAGATTCTAAGAGCCAAAAGGCTGCTAGTTCTTATGTTCTTGTGTTCTTATATTCTTATGTACTGAGGGGAAATGTTCCTTCCTATCTGTCCTATCTATGTCCCTCATAATTTGGTACACCTCAATTGGAGCAGAGAAGGTTAAGGGGAGATTTAATGGAGGAATTGAAATTTATGCGGGATTTTTGACGGAGCACATCAGGAGAAACTGTATCCAGTGGCAACAGGGTCTGATAGCCAGAGGGGATGCAGATCAAAGAGAATCCATTAAAAAACAGAGGACGAGATTAAGTGACAAGTTGTTGTGATCCGGAAGTCAATGGAAGTAGATTCAACAGGAGCTTTCCAAAGAGAATTGGGTAAATACTTGAAGAAAAACAAGGAAAAGTAGTGCTACGGGGAAAGTTAAAGAGTGAGTGGGACTATTTGGATGGCTCTTTCTGAGAGTGGGGGCAGTTGTGATGGGCAGAATGGCCTTCTTTCATGAACAAAGTCTCCACTCCAGTCCTCGCTGTAAATTAAGGTCAGTCATAACGAAACTGATGACTTTTCATTTCAGGGCAGTTCAGACTTTCTGACGTGTTAACCTGGGGGAACATTGGCACATCAGGAATGGAGGAGGCCATTCAGCCCATCAACCCCGTTCTGCTACTCATCTTAGATCATGGCTGATCCATATCTAATCTCCATCTACCTTCATTGTTATAGATGTTCATGCGGTACAGCCCATCGGGTTAGTGCTGTCTCATTGTACAGTAATCCAGTCAGTCCCATTCCCCTCGCCCTAACCCCGTAACTCTGTCAGTTTATTTCTCTCAAGAGCCCATCCACTGAAATCACTCATTGTCTCCACTTGCCCCCCCCACCCCGCCTCGTGGGCAGTGAGTTCCAGCTCATTCCCACTCGCTGTGTAAAAACATTCTCCCTCACATTCTCTCCCTCAAAACATTAAACCTGTCTCTTATCACATGAAGAGCAGGTGATGGCCTAGTGGTATTATTGCTAGACTATTAATCCAGAAACTCAGCTAATATTCTGGGGACCTGGGTTCGAATCCTGCTGCGGCAGATGGTGGAATTTGAATTCAATTAAAAAAAAATCTACCAATAGCCATGAAACCATTGCCAGAAAAACACATCTGGTTCACTGATGCTCTTCAGGGAAGAAAAGCTGACACCCTTACTGTTTTTTAAAAGAATCTTACAGTGCAGGAGGGGGCCATTCAGCCCATTGAGTCTGCACCAACCACAATCCCATCCAGGCCCCATCCCCCATAACCCCATGTATTTACTCTAGCTGGACACCCCCGACACTAAAAGGCAATTGAGCTCGGCCAATCCACCTAACCCACACATCAGTGAGGAAACCGGAGCACCTGGAGGAAACCCGCACAGACACGGGGAGAATGTGCAAACTCCACATAGACAGTGACCCAAGCCGGGAATCAAACCCGGGTCAAGCGGAGTTCCTCCTCCCTCCCCACCAAACCTCTCATTAAACAATGCCATTCACCTGTCTTTCTTAACACTATAATTAACACCCTTGTTCCCAAAGGGTTTCATAACCCATACCCTGCCCTCAGAAAGCAAACGTCTGTCAAGCTTAGTTTGGAAGTTTTCAGTTACATCCCAGCCTCAGCCTCTGGAGGAGAGACTTCCACATTTCCATTTGACTTGTTTTGATTTATTATTGTCACATGTATTAAGATGCAGTGAAAAGTATTGTTTTCTTGCGCGCTAAACAGACAAAGCATAGGAAACGAGAGAGTGCAGAATGTAGTGTTACAGTCATAGCGAGGGTGTAGAGAAAGATCAACTTAATGCGAGGTAGGACCATTCAAAAGTCTGACAGCAGCAGGGAAGAAGCTGTTCTTGACTCGGTTGGTACGGGACCTCAGACTTTTGTATCTTTTTCCCAACAGAAGAAGATGGAAGAGAGAATGTCCGGGGTGCGTGGGGTCCTTCTGCTTTGCCAAGGCAGCAGGAAGAGTAGACAGAGTCAATTGATGGGAGGCTGGTTTGCGTGATGGATTTAGCTTTGTTCACAACCTTTTGTAGTTTCTTGCGGTCTTGGGCAGAGCAGGAGCCCAGACCAAACTGTGATATAACCAGAAAGAATGCTTTTTATGGTGCATCTGTAAAAGTTGGTGAGAGTCGTAGCTGACACGCCAAATTTCCATAGCCCTCTGTGTGAGGTAGTGCTCTCTGACGTCACCCCATACAGCTCTCACTTTCAGGCTGTTCTGTTCCGCCCCCTTGCAGAGAAAATAGTTTTGTTTCTCCATTTAACCATTCAGATTCTGTAATGCCTCAGTTTGATCCCCCCTTAATCTCCTAAAGTTCAGGCGTGCTATGGGTTCTATGAAGACGAGACTGAGCAACCTGTCCTCGGAGTTGGAATAGAAATTGTCAAGGCCATGGGGCAAGAGTGGCAGTCATTGGATAGCCAGTGACTGCCACTCAAAGAGCCAGCACAGTCACGCTGGGCTGAATAGCCTCATCCTGGGCTTGACGAGTGGATGATTCAGACGACCAGTCAGTACTCATCTTGCAAAGGGCCATGTGGGAAAGATTTTCTGAATTCCAGTACGAGTCCAGGCTGACATGGAGTGTTGTTGATCAAACAAGTGCTGAGGTAAGAGGCGGTTACCCATCAGAGCGAGTTTTTCTTCTCTTTGTTACATTTAGTGAATAACAAGCTGAGATATTCCCAGCCCTACGTAATCCTGAATCAAAGGCATCGATTCTTGGCAGAGTGTCATGTGTTGATCAGAATGCACAGGAACCATCTGCTACACATAAAGCAACATCTGTTTCTGTCGTAATGGAATGGGTCTTTCCAAAAAGCCAATGGACTTCTTCCCTTTAAACCTTTTCTTAACGACATAGATATCCTTGTCTGGTCACGGAAATCATCCTTTCTTTCTCTCTTTCTGTCCTTCTCTCTTTCTGTCCTTCTCTCTTTCTGTCCTTCTCTCTTTCTGTCCTTCTCTCTTTCTTTGTCTTTCTCTCTTTCTGTCCTTCTCTCTTTCTGTCCTTCTCTCTTTCTGTCCTTCTCTCTTTCTGTCCTTCTCTCTTTCTGTCCTTCTCTCTTTCTGTCCTTCTCTCTTTCTTTGTCTTTCTCTCTTTCTTTGTCTTTCTCTCTTTCTTTGTCTTTCTCTCTTTGTCTCTTTTTTTTCTTTTTCTTTGTCTTTTTTTATCTTTCTCTTTGTCTTTTTTTATCTTTCTCTAGATCCTTCGCTTTTTCTTTCTCACCTCCATTCTCTCTCGCCTTCTTTCTCTCTCTTTCTTCCCTTTTGTTACCACCCACCCCTCCCCATTTTCACTCTCTCTTTTGCCATTTCTCACTGTCTTTCTATTCCGAGGACACTGACAATCTCTGGTACCTCTGTGTATGTTAGGTTAGATGATGAGTAAAACTAGAACTAGGGGGCATGGCCTCGAAATAAGGGAGGGCAAATTTAGGACTGAGTTGAGGAGGAACTTCTTCACCCAAAGGGTTGTGAATCTGTGGAATTCCCTGCCCAGTGAAGCAGTTGAGGCTCCCTCATTGAATGTTTTTGAGGCAAGGATAGATAAATTTTTGAGCAGTAAAGAAATTAAGGGTTATGGTGATCGGGCAGGTAAGTGGAACTGAGTCCACAAAAAGATCAGCCATGACCTTATTGAATGGTGGAATAGACTCGAGGGGCCGAATGGCCAACTCCTGCTCCTCATTCTTATGTTCTACTTTTTAGACTCTAGTCCCTTTCCAATAAATGCCAACATGAGAAATTGGGTAAACTGGGGTTGTTCTCCCTGGAAAGACTGAGAATGAGGGGAGACCTAATAGAGGTGTACAAGATTATGAGGCATATGGATAGGGTGAACAGTGGGAAGCTTCTTCCCAGGCCAGAGGTGACAAACACGAGGGGTCACAGGTTCAAGGTGAGAGGGGGGCAAGGTTTAACTCAGATATCAGAGGGACGTATTTTACACAGAGGGTGGTGGAGGCCTGGAATGCGCTGCCAAGCAGGGTGGTGGAGGCGGACACGCTGTGGTGGAGGCCTGGAATGCGCTGCCAAGCAAGGTGGTGGAGGCGGACACGCTGGGATTGTTTAAGACTTATCTAGATAGTCACATGAGCTGCCTGGGAATGGAGGGATACAGAAGAATGGTCTAACTGGACCAATGAGCGGCGCAGGCTTGGAGGGCCGAAGGGCCTGTTTCCTGTGCTGTATTGTTCTTTGTATCCCTCAGCAGAATTTCACTCTAGCTGAGGAACTGGAACGGATTTGCTTTGTCCTCAGTTATGTCTCTCTGTTGCGCCTTTATGTGTGATAACTCCATAGGACCATGGTTCTGAACAGATCCCCATCACATTGAGAGGTTGCCACGTACCTTCTAGGGAATCCTGGATGTGAACTGGTTGTCCTAGTTGTAAACTTGGCAATTCTGTACCTGCGTTTTTAGTGTGCACATTTTCTCTTGCAGATTTAGAATCTGTTCTCTAGTTTCTAAGAGAGTAGGTAAATTGATGCACCTTAGCCTGCCAAACATGAGCTTTGCGGTGGTGGAATAGTTGCACTTAAAATTGTCGCTCTCAGTTGTAACATCACAATGTGTATTGTTGCTTGGTCTGTCTACGTTCAGAATTAGGGATTGCACAGTACAAATAATCTGTTTAGCTTGGCCACTGCGGGGGTGGAGGGGGGGGGGGATTCACTAGGCTGATACCGGAGATGAGGGGGTTGGACAATGAAACATAGAAACATAGAACATTACAGCACAAACAGGCCCTTCGGCCCTCAAGTTGCGCCGATCACATCAACCCCACCAATCTATAGACCTATCTATAACCCCCAATCCCATTAAACCCCATATACTCATCCAGAAGTCTTTTAAAAGACCCCAGCGAGTTTGCCTCCACCACCGATGACGGCAGCCGATTCCATTCACTCACCACCCTCTGAGTGAAAAACTTACCCCTAACATCACCTCTGTACTTCCCTCCCCGCACCTTAAATCTGTGTCCTCTCGTAGCGACCATTTCAACCCGGGGAAATAGCCTCTGAGAGTCCACTCTATCTATTCCTCTCAACATTTTATAAACTTCTATCAGGTCGCCTCTCAACCTTCGCCTCTCCAGGGAAAAGAGTCCCAGCTCCCTCAACCTATCTTCATAAGGCATGCCTCCCAGTCCAGGCAACATCCTTGTAAATCTCCTCTGCACCCTTTCAATAGCTTCTACGTCTTTCCTATAGTGAGGCGACCAGAACTGCGCACAGTACTCCAAATGAGGCCTGACAAGGGTCCTGTAAAGTTGCAGCATTACCTCCCGACTCCTAAACTCAATCCCTCGATTAATGAAGGCCAGTACACCATACGCCTTCTTGACCACCTCCTCCACCTGTGAGGCCGATTTAAGAGTCCTGTGGACCCGGACCCCGAGATCCTTCTGCTCTTCAACGCTACTAAGACTCCTGCCCTTGATAGTGTACTCGTTCATCCCGTTGGTTCTGCCGAAATGGACGACTACACATTTATCCGCGTTGAAGAGAGACTGAATAGACTGGGCCTGTACTCGTTGGAGTTTAGAAGGCTGAGGGGGTATCTTATAGAGACGTATAAGATAATGAAGGGGATGGATAGGGTAGAGGTAGAGAGATTCTTCCCACTTAGAAAGGACAGCAGAACTAGAGGGCACAGCCTCAAGATAAGTGGGGGGGGACAGTTTAGATCAGAGTTGAGGAGGAACTTCTTCACTCAAAGGGTGGTGAATCTCTGGAATTCTCTGCCCGTTGAAGTGGAGGCTACCTCGCTAAATATATTTAAGTCCCGGGTAGATAGGTTTCTGATAGACAGGGGAATTAAGGGTTATGGGGAGAAAGCGGGAAAATGGAACTGATCCATTTCAGATCAGCCATGATCTTATTGAATGGCGGGGCAGGCTCGAAGGGCTAGATGGCCGACTCCTGCTCCTATTTCTTATGTTCTTAGGAAGTAGTGTGATTGGGACTTCACTTCTCGCATATACCTCGAAATGTCTTACCGATAAATTGAGGACCGTAATTCATAACGATCTCTCGAAGCGTACCAAATAAACTGAAAATAACACTGAGAATGTGTGCAGTATTTGTGCCTGATGTACTGCGCGATTGTCGAATAATGGGACATTGGTAAGGTAGGAGCGGATGAGGATGAAGTCAGTACCCTTGACATAAAACCTGTTGGATGTAATTATGGACTGAGGATGGGCAGGACCTTGAATGGAATCAGTGGTTCTTTGTGCTGACTTGACGTGTGACCCAGACATGCCTCACACCTCTTGATGACGACTTCAGTGTCATTGTTTATACCCAATGCATAGACCTGTGGCAGCGAGTCCCACGCTCTCCCCCACTCCCCGTGGCAGTGAGTCCCACGCTCTCCCCCACTCCCCGTGGCAGTGAGTCCCACGCTCTTCCCCACTCCCCGTGGGAGCGAGTCCCACCTTCTCCCCCACTCCCCGTGGGAGCGAGTCCCACATTCTCCCCCACTCCCCGTGGGAGCGAGTCCCACATTCTCCCCACTCCCCGTGGGAGCGAGTCCCACATTCTCCCCCACTCCCCGTGGGAGCGAGTCCCACATTCTCCCCACTCCCCGTGGGAGCGAGTCCCACATTCTCCCCACTCCCCGTGGGAGCGAGTCCCACATTCTCCCCACTCCCCGTGGGAGCGAGTCCCACATTCTCCCCACTCCCCGTGGGAGCGAGTCCCACATTCTCCCCACTCCCCGTAGGAGCGAGTCCCACATTCTCCCCACTTCCCGTGGGAGCGAGTCCCACATTCTCCCCACTCCCCGTAGGAGCGAGTCCCACATTCTCCCCACTCCCCGTGGCGGTGAGTCCCACCTTCTCCCCCACTCTCTGGCTAGTTTCTCTTGAACTCTTAGTTGGATTGGTCAGTGACTGTCTTATTACAATGAATCCTCCCAAATGGAAACATCTTCTCCAATCTACCCTGTCAGATCCCGGTATAATCTGGAAAAACACTGTCTGGACATCGCTCAGTCTATTGAGTCTTCCCTCGCTCCTCGCCCTCTATCTGTGTTTTACAATCACTTGTTTCTTCAATGATTACCACTGGCTAGTTATCGCATCATCTATCTCCGCCTGTCACTGCCTATTCGCCTCTCAGTCCCATTTCCTGGTACTCCTCAGTGTGACTGACCCCGGAGATTAGATTGTCAATCTTACTGCTCCTGGAGGCTGGGTGTTCTTCATTCTAATCTACTCTGCAAATTAATATTCCTCCCAGCCGTCAATGTCAGGCACTCACAGGTCCATTATGTTGACAACAACATCAGCCTGCATTTATATGGTGCCTGTGTTGTATTAAACCACCTCAAGCAGCTTCACTAGGTTGTTATCACACATAATCTGATATCGGGCTGCGTGAACGGTGGAATTTTCTCGTCCCACCTGCCACAGGAAGATTTGGCGGACAGTTTCCAGCCTGGGGGTGGGCAAGGCCAGTAAGTCCGGCCCATTCGGTCAGAGGCTTAAAGCTTGGTCAAAGAGGTCGGGTTTAAGATGAGCCGACACGGGGTAACTGAGGTAGCGAGGTGAGGAGACATTGGGAGGGATTTCCAGCAATCGGCCCAGAGATCTTGCCGCAACTGTACAGGGCACTGGTGAGGCCGCAGCTGGAGTACTGTGTGCAGTTTTGGTCCCCTTATTTGCAAAAGGATATATTGGCCCTAGGAGGTTCACTAGGCTGATATCGGAGATGAGGGGGTTGGGCTATGAGGAGAGATTGAACAGATTGGGCCTGTACTCGTTGGAGTTTAGAAGGCTGAGGGGGGGATCTTATAGAGACGTATAAGATAATGAAGGGGATGGATAGGGTAGAGGTAGAGAGATTCTTCCCGCTTAGAAAGGACAGTAGGACTAGAGGGCACAGCCTCAAAATAAAGGGGGGGGTGCGGTTTAGAACGGAGTTGAGGAGGAACTTCTTCACTCAAAGAGTGGTGAATCTCTGGAATTCTCTGCCCATTGAAGTGGTGGAGGCTGCCTCGCTGAATATATTTAAGTTACGGGTAGATAGGTTTCTGATAGACAGGGGAATTAAGGGTTTTGGGGAGAAAGCGGGAAAGTGGAACTGATCCACTTCAGATCAGCCATGATCTTATTGAATGGCGGGGCAGGTTCGAAGGGCTAGATGGCCTACTCCTGCTCCTATTTCTTATGTTCAGAGATTGAAAGGCAGTGGAGTGATTAAAATCAGAGATGCCCAAGATGCCAGAACTGGAGGAGTGCGGATATCTTCGAGAGTTGTGCTGACTGAAGGAGTTTATAAAGATCGGGAGGCACACAAGATTGTGGAGGGGATTTTTCTTTACTCTTTTCACAGGGCTTGGGGATTGTTGCCTCGGTCAGCACTGTTATTGCCCATCCCTAAGTGCCCCTCGAGAAGGAGGTGGTGAGCTGCCTTCTTGAACTGCCACAGTCCATGTGGTGTAGGTGCACCCACGGTGCAGTTAGGGAGGGTTTTAAGGGAGACGAGTGGTATTGTTGCTGGACTATTAATCCAGAAACTCAACGAATGTTCTGGGGGACCCGGGTTCGAATCCCGCCACAGCAGATGGCGGAATTTGAATTCAATAAAAAAAAATCTGGAATTAAGAATCTACTGATGACCATTGTCGATTGTCAGGAAAAACCCATCTGGGCCACTTATGTCCTTTAGGGAAGGAAATCTGCTGTCTTTACCTGGTCTGGCCTACATGTGACTCTAGAGCCACAGCAATGTGGTTGACCCTTAATTGCCCTCCAAGGGCAGGTAGGGATGGGCAAATAAATGTGACCAACGAGCGACACCCATGTCCCACGAATGAATTTGGACCCAGCGACAGTGAAGGAACAGCAATATATTTCCAAGTCAGAATGGTGAGTGTCTTGGAAAGGAAACTTGCAGCGGTGGTGTTCCCAAGTATCTGCTGCTCTTCTCCTGAGAACCACAGAATCCCTACAGTGCAGAAGGAGGCCATTCGGCCCATCGAGCCTGTACGGTCTCTTTGAAACAACGCCCCATCCAAGCCCTCTCCTTTGCTCGTGAACATTTACCCCGATAATCCACCTAACCTACACATTTTGGGACACTAAGGGGCCAGTTAGCATAGCCAATCCATCTAACCTGTGCATCTTTGGAGTGTGGAAGGAAACTCAGGATAGAATCATAGAACCCTACAGTGTAGAAAGAGGCCCTTCGGCCCATCGAGTTTGCACAGAACACAATCCCACCCAGACCCTACCCCACATCCCGACATATTATACCCACTAATCCCTCCAACCTACACATCCCTGGACACTAAGGGGCAATTTCTTAGCATGGCCAATCAACCTAACCCGCACATCTTTGGACTGTGGGAGGAAACCGGAGCACCCGGAGGAAACCCATGCAGACACGAGGAGAATGCGCAAACTCCGCACAGACAGGGACCCGAGCCGGGAATCGAACCCAGGACCCTGGAGCTGTGAAGCAGCAGTGCTAACCACTGTGCTACCGTGCCGCCCCTCGGAGGAAACACACAGAGACACGAGGAGAATGTATGGACTCCACGTGGACAGTCACCCAAGGCTGGAATCGAACCAGGATCCCTGGCGCTGTGAGCCAGTCAAGGCCCTAGGTTTCCATGTTGCTGCCTGAGGAAATAAGAGTGAAAAGTAGGATGAGAGTTTGAGGCCCCGCAGCCTGTGGGAGCTGGATGAAGACAGGATGAAGCAGGGAGCAAAATTTTATTTATGATTATTGCTGGCAATAATTAAATTTACCCTTTGAACAAAAGCCCGTAATTAGTATTGTCAGGAAGTTCTAAACACATTACAACCTCACACTTACTGTACTGGGCTGAGTCAAATTTCCAAATGTGTGATTTCCAGTCCAACTTTTTAATAACTTTCCATCTAATATTTCCCACTTGATAACCCACATGTTCTTGCAATAATTACCTTGCTCCCTTATCAATAATTTAATACACAATTTTCCAGTTAACTGGTTCACTTTCCCATCACTGTTACACAGTTACTGAGAGTTTTACTTTACAAATATGAATGGATGGAGGCCATTCAGCCCCTTGGGACTGTTCCACCATTCAATGTGATAATGGATGTATCTCCATAAGCCCTGACAAAAAATCTATCAGTCTCAGTTTGGAAATTTATTGATTCGAAATCTCAACGGGATTTTAGGGGTTGGAGAGTGTTCCAGATTTCCGCTGCACTTTTTGGCCTCACGGAGACTCCCTGATGAATCTAAAATGATGGACAGATCCCAGATCCAGTGGTCCCCACCCCATGCCCAGTACCGAGTTCAAACATATCCCACTTTTGCCACAGCTAGGGTTTTATCCTGTGCTGTTGGGATTGCCTATATTTAGATAAGACATAAATGCTCGTGAGGATGGATTGTATCAACAACTCTCAATCTGTCAAGTTGTTGGATGGTCAGTCTTTTCAAAATTTAAAGCAAAACTGCCTACCTCTGTCTGTGGGAATGAGAAAAGAACTGTTCTAACTAGCTGTTTGTCGATAAAACCTGAAATGCTATCACTGAAGTATTATTATTTCTAGTCTGCTTTTCACAACCTATAGTTATGACAGTAGGGTGCTGTAAATTCACAGTTTGATTGGCAACTAAAATAAGTTGTTAAAGGATTAGCTGCCTTTCATGTAGGGGACATTATAAACCCAAATGCTTATTTTTATAAGAAATTAAGTGCTGAAGGAAATTCAAATGTATTGGACGGGTTTCATGAATAGAGTGTTTTTTTTCCATAAAGTGAAGTTTGTCTTTTTATATACATGGTGAAATGTGTATTTAGAATTATATTTCATTTCAGCATGGTTCCTGAAGTTTGTCCGTGGTGAGTACTGAGAGTTGGTACGGGAGGGTTTAAGAGCAAAAGGTGGTGAGTGAGGCCATATATTGGCATATAATGGCATTGGGAATGGGTGGTGAATAATAGGGTGTGAGGTGTGAGGTATAGATAGCCTAGTGTTTAAGAAAATGAACCCATTGTCCCTGTTGCTGCCTCTAATCGGCGTCCAGAGAAGGATGGGCCACAGTTGATCCCCTGTGAAATCCTAGCTCAGCGCATCTGCCTCAGGAGTGGAAACCCTGACCCAAGGCTGGAATTGAACCTGGGTCTCTGATGCTGTGCTAAGCACTGTGCCGTCGTGAGGGGCCCCCCCTCTATAATGGCGGCTCGGTGGCTGTGACTAGGCTTTAATTCAAATTCGTTACAGTTGCTGTCAAAGACTCCCCACCCCACCTACCCCTTCCCCCCGCCCCACCTTCCCCTCCTCCCACCTCACCTCCCCTCCCCCCACCCTGCCTTCCCCCTCCGCCCCACCCCGCCTTCCCCCCCCCCTCACACCCACTTTCAATAAACATTCGAATGATTAATGATAATATAACAGACTGACAGCAGGAATGAAAACAACAAACATTCTCAATCTCTCTGATCTATCGCTATTTTGTTAGATTAATATTCTATACAAACAGTAATTGTCTTCTGTCCTTTCTAACCATCCAGGGAGCGGCTCTCCCCCGACCTAACCTACCCAGGTCACAAACTAATTCCATTTGATCGAGCAATTCAACTTTTCAAACCGTTATATAGGAAATATACAATAAATGGCAGAACCCTTAGGAATACCGATAGGCAGAGGGATCTGGGTGTACAGGTACACAGGTCACTAAGTGGCAATGCAGGTGGAGAAGGTGGTCAAGAAGGCACACGGCTTGCTTGCCTTCATTCGCCAGAGCACTGAGTTTAAAAATTGACAGGTGATATTGCAGCTTTGTAGAACCTTAGTGAGGCCGCACTTGGAATATACTGTTCAATTCTGATCGCCTCACGACCAGAAGGATGTGGAGGCTTTGGAGAGGGTACAGAAAAGATTTACCAGGATGTTGCTGGGTATGGAGGGCATTAGCTATGAGGAGAGGCCGGAGAAACTTGGTTTGCTCTCACTGGAATGACAGAGGTTGAGGGGCAACCTGATAGAAGTCTACAAGATTATGAGAGGCATGGACAGAGTGGATAGTCAGAAGCTTTTTCCCAGGGTGGAAGAGTCAATTACTAGGGGGGCACAGGTTTAAGGTGTGAGGGGCAAGGTTTAAAAGAGATGTACAAGGCAAGTTTTTTACACAGAGAGTAGTGGCTGCCTAGAACTCGCTGTGGGCGGAGGTAGTGGAAGCAGATATGCTAGTGAGGTTTAAGGGGTGTCTTGACAAATACATGAATAGAGGGATATGGATCTGGGAAAGGTAGAGGGCCAGTGCAGGCTTGGAGGGCCGAAGGGCCTGTTCCTGTGCTGTAATTTTCTTTGATCTTTGGCCTTGGAGGTAGAGAGATTCTTCCCACTTAGAAAGGATAGCAGAACTAGAGGGCACAGCGTCAAGATAAGAAGAGGGGGGGGGGGCAGTTTAGATCAGAGTTGAGGAGGAACTTCTTCACTCAAAGGGTGGTGAATCTCTGGAATTCTCTGCCCGTTGAAGTGGTGGAGGCTACCTCGCTAAATATATTTAAGTCACGGGTAGATAGATTTCTGATAGACAGGGGAATTAAGGGTTATGGTGGGAAAGTGGAACTGATCCACTTCAGATCAGCCATGATCTTATTGAATGGCGGGGCAGGCTCGAAGGGCTGGATGGCCTACTCCTGCTCCTATTTCTTATGTTCTTATGTGTAGGCTTATATTAACACTGCAATGAAGTTATTGTGAAATTCCCCTAGTTGCCACACTCCGGTTCCTGTTTGGGTTACACTGAGGGAGAATTTAGCTTGGCCAATGCATCTGACCAGCACGTCATGCGGAGTGTGGGAGAAAACTGGAACCCGGAGGAAACCCATGCAGACATGGGGAGAACGTGCAAACTCCATACAGAGAGTCACCCAATGGGAATTGAACCCAGATCCCTGGCGCTGTTAGCCAGCATTGCTTAACCACTGTGCCACCATGCTGCTATTAGAGGTTGTGAGTTTGGAAGGTGTTGTTGAAGGAGCCTTGGTGAGTTGCTGCAGTGCATCTTGTAGTTGTTTGATGATGTAGGAATACAGATGTGTTGAGTATAGGTCTAACGGGAGGACTTTGAATAGTGTGGATGAGCAGAGGGATCTAGGTGTATGTGTACATAGATCCCTGAAAGTTGGGAGTCAAGTAGATAAGGTTGTTAAGAAGGCATACGGTGTCTTGGCGTTTATTGGTAGGGGGATTGAATTTAGGAGTCGCAGCGTCATGTTGCAACTGTATACAACTCTGGTGCGGCCGCACTTGGAGTACTGTGTGCAGTTCTGGTCCCCACATTACAGGAAGGATGTGGAGGCTTTGGAAAGGGTGCAGAGGAGATTTACCAGGCCTGGTATGGAGGGGAGGTCCTATGAGGAGAGGCTGAGGGATTTGGGGTTGTTTTCGCTGGAAAGAAGGCGGCTAAGAGGGGATCTTATTGAAACATATAAGATGATTAGAGGTTTAGACAGGGTAGATAGTGATAGCCTTTTTCCTAGGATGGAGAAAGCTAGCACAGGGGGCATGATTTTAAATTAAGGGGGGATAGTTATAGGACGGATGTCAGGGGTAGGTTCTTTACCCAGAGGGTGGTGAGGGATTGGAATGCCCTGCCTGCTGCAGTTGTATATGCGCCTAGTTTGGGGGCGTTTAAGAGATCCATGGATAGGTTTATGGACAAAAAGGGATTGGTATAGGCTAGTGGGTCATTGTTTTTGTAACTGGTCGGCGCAACATCGTGGGCCGAAGGGCTTGTTCTGCGCTGTAATGTTCTATGTTCTATGTTCTATTTGCTCGTGTCTAATTGCCCCTGAGAAAGTGGAGGTGAGTTGCCAGGTGATTGGGAGGCCATTCCATTACCATTGTGTGAAATGACGGAGAAGCTGGTAAATGGTGCACTAACTAGACTTTGGGGCATTTATTGTCAAACAAAGCCGCAACGTAACAATGGATGGATCCTTTAGAATGCGCAGACAATCTGATGAAAAACTGAAATCTTTACCTCAATGTCTAAACACTCACAGGGTCCAGTCTTTGGGGTAGGCTAACTGTCAGCAAACCACAAGTTGAAGTATCATAGAATCCCTACAGTGCAGGAGGAGGCCATTCAGCCCATCAAGTCTGTACCGACCACAATCCCACCCCTATCCCTGTTAGCCCATGTTTTTACCCCAATAATCCCCCTGACACTAAGGGGCAATTTAACGTGGACAATCCACCTAACCTGCACATCTTTCGGACTGTGGGAGGAAACCGGAGCGCCCGGAGGAAACCCACCCAGACACGGGGAGAATGTGCAAACGCCACACAGACAGTGACCCAAGCCGGGAATCGAACCCGGATCCCTGGCGTGAGACGGCAGTGCTAACCACCGTGCCAGCTGAGCGAGAGTAGAGGGAGGATGTGCATTTAAATAGCACCTTGCGTAATCTCAGGCCATTGGTGTGAAGCTTGTACCCACAAACAGCAATGTGATAATGATCAAGTGATCTGCTCCAGTGTGCTGTTCTTGATTGTTGAATTTTTTTCGCGGGGGCGAACTCCCCCTGCTCTCCTCCTCAATAGTGGCTGTGTCATCTTTTACCTCCAGCTGAGTTTGCAGAGCAGACAGGATGTTGGGGATGAATGGTCACTTGCTGGGACTTGTCTTCAAGTTTTTAGGTGCCCAGATCACCAACAACCTGTCCTGGTCTCCCCCCATGCCGACACTATAGTTAAAAAAGAAGACTAAGGAAATTTGGCATGTCGGATGGAATGCATCCGAGGGTTCTGAAAGAAATGGCGGAGGTGATAGTGGATGCCTTGGTGGTTATTTTCCAGACGTCGCTGGATTCCGGGGAAGTGCCGGAAGATTGGAAAACGGCTAATGTTACGCCGTTGTTTAAGAAGGGTGCCAGGCAAAAGGCGGGGAACTATAGGCCGGTTCGTTTAACGTCTGTGGTAGGTAAAATGTTAGAATCCGTCATTAAGGAGGAAATTGCGAGGCATCTTGAAGGGAATTGCTTGATAGAGCAGACGCAGCACGGTTTCATTAAAGGGAAGTCGTGCCTGACAAATTTACTGGAGTTCTATGAGGATGTGTCTAGGGCAGTGGATAGAGGAGAGCCGGTGGATGTGGTCTTTCTAGATTTTCAGAAGGCGTTTGACAAAGTACCTCATAAGAGGTTATTGCAGAAGGTCGAGGGACATGGAGTTGGGGGTAGGGTGTTAGCGTGGATAGAGGATTGGTTGTCAAATAGGAGGCAGAGAGTGGGGGTCAATGGGTGCTATTTGGATTGGCGGATGGTGACTAGTGGAGTGCCCCAGGGGTCGGTGCTGGAGCCTCAGCTTTTTACCATTTATATAGATGATCTGGAGGAGGGAACCGAGTGCAGGGTGTCGAAATTTGCTGATGACACCAAGATTGGGGGAACGGCAAATTGTGCGGAGTGTGTGGAGAGTCTACAGAAGGATCTAGATAGGCTGGGCGAATGGGCCAGGAAATGGCAAATGGAATTTAATGTTGGCAAGTGTGAGGTGGTCCACTTTGGTAGGAAGAATGGTAGGAAGGACTATTACTTACGGGACGAAAAACTGCAGCAGGCGACGGTGCAGAGGGACCTCGGGGTCCTTGTGCATGAGTCGCAAAAACCCAGCTTGCAGGTGCAGCAGGTGGTCAGGAAGGCGAATGGGATGCTGGCCTTCATAGCGGGGGGATTGAATATAAAAGTAGGGAGGTCTTGCTGCAGCTGTATAGGGCATTGGTGAGGCCGCAGCTGGAGTACTGTGTGCAGTTTTGGGCGCCGCACCTGTGCAAAGATATTTTGGCCTTGGAGGGGGTGCAGAGGAGGTTTACTAGGCTGATACCGGAGTTGAGGGGTTGAGCTATGAGGAGAGGCTGAATAAACTGGGCTTGTACTCGTTAGAGTTTAGAAGAATGAGGGGAGATCTCATTGAGACGTATAAGATGATGAATGGGATGGATAGGATAGAGGTGGAAAGACTCTTCCCGCTCAAATAAGACAGTAGGACTAGGGGGCACAGCCTCAAGATAAAAGGGGGGCGGTTTAGAACAGAGTTGAGGAGGAACTTCTTCACTCAAAGGGTGGTGAATCTCTGGAATTCTCTGCCCGTTGAAGTGGTGGAGGCTGCCTCGCTAAGTATTTTTAAGAAGCGGGTTGATGGGTTTTTGATAAGAGAGGGGATTAAGGGTTATGGAGAGAGGGCGGGAAGGTGGAACTGAGCAGACACAGATCAGCCATGATCTTATTGAATGGCGGGGCAGGCTCGAAGGGCTAGATGGCCTACTCCTGCTCCTATTTCTTATGTTCTTATGTTCTTTTACAGATGCACCATAGAAAGCATTCTTTCTGGTTGTATCACAGCTTGGTCTGGGCTCCTGCTCTGCCCAAGAACTACAAAAGGTCGTGAATGTAGCCCAATCCATCACTCAAACCAGCCTCCCGTCCATTGACTCTGTCTACACTTCCCGCTACCTCGGCAAAGCAGCCAGCATAATCAAGGACCCCACACTCCCCGGACATTCTCTCTTCCACCTTCTTCCATCGGGAAAAAGATACAAAAGTCTGAGGTCCCGTACCGACCGACTCAAGAACAGCTTCTTCCCTGCTGCTGTCAGACTTTTGAATGGACCTACCTCACATTCAGTTGATCTTTCTCTACACCCTCGCTATGACTGTAACACTACCTTCTGCACTCCCTCGTACCCTTCTCCCTGAACGCTATGCTTTGTCTGTATAGCGCGCAAGAAACAATACTTTTTACTGTGTGTTAATGCACGTGACAATAATAAATCCAATCAAATCAAATCAAAAGATCTGAGTTCACACCAGTGCAGTGGAGCATTGCTAACAGGAGTTGATATCATCGTTTAATTTGGGTATTCCTGGCTCAGGTCTCTTTGTGTGAATTAGATTTCTGCAGTCCCGGTGAGCTCAGTTGCTGCTCTGAGTCATTACTCTTAATAATGTCACTTGTGTCAGAGAAATACTGAAAAATATCCAAAAGCACGTCAAACTAGATCCCACTGCGCTCAGTGTGTTAACCTGAGCCCTGGCAGTCAGACTGCCTCTTATCCTTTGTTCTTTTACAGAATCACTGGCCCGTTTATTACCCATCCCTAATTGCCCCTTGAGAAGCTGGTGGTGAAACGCCTCCTTGAACCTGCTACAGTCCCTGTGGTGTAGATACACCCACAGAGCGATTAGGGGAGGGAGTTCCCAGGGTTTTGACCCAGCGACAGTGAAGGGACGGCCGATATATTTCCAAGCCAGGATGGTGAGAGGTTTGGAGGGGAACCTCCATGTTCCCATGTGTCTGCCGCCCTTGTCCTTCTAGATGGAAAAGAAGCCCCCTGGTGTTGAGACTCCCGCTTTCAAAGGGGGAGAATTTCTCTTTCAAAGGAGTCCCCTAAAGGGGAGAGTAAGGGTATGATGGTGGCACAGTATGATGGTGGCACTGCTGCCATGGGTTTGAATTTATGGGGCGTTGGCATCAGTATTGGGGTAGGTGGGACCTGTTTGGGCGGGATGGGGTTGGTCTGAACCGTGCTGGGACCAGACTCCTGGCGAATCGTGTAGGGTGCGAGGGTAGGTGACATTACAGGGTCTAAAGTTAAGGAGACGGTTCAGGTAAGGGAAGAGGCCGAGGATGTCCCAATAACAAAGGGAGTAGGGGACGTGAGTAGGGTTGGTGGCGTTCTGGCAAATAGGGTCCAGGTGAAGGTTGGGATGAAGGCGTTTTATCTGAATGCACGAAGCATTCGGAATAAAGAATAGAAGTTTATAAAATGTTGAGAGGAATAGATAGGGTGGACTCTCAGAGGCTATTTCCCCGGGTTGAAATGGTCGCTACGAGAGGACACAGATTTAAGGTGCGGGGAGGGAAGTACAGAGGTGATGTTAGGGGTAAGTTTTTCACTCAGAGGGTGGTGTGTGAATGGAATCGGCTGCCGTCAGTGGTGGTGGAGGCGAACTCGCTGGGGTCTTTTAAAAGACTTCTGGATGAGTATATGGGGTTTTATGGGATTGGGGGTTATAGATAGGTCTATGGATTGGTGGGGTTGATGCGATCGGCGCAACTCGTGGGCCGAAGGGCCTGTTTGTGCTGTAGTGTTCTATGTTCTATGTTCTAAAGTGGATGAGCTGGTGGCGCAGATCAGCACAAATGGATGTGATCTGGTGGCCATTACAGAGACGTGGCTGCAGGGTGACAGGGACTGGGAGCTGAATGTCCAGGGGTATCAAGTGTTTAGGAAGGATAGGCGGGAGGAAAAAGGGGGGGGGGGGGGCGTAGCTCTGCTGATTAAGGATAGCATCAGGGTGATTGTTCCTGAGGAGCAGTATCGAGAGGCAGCAATTTTTGGGCGTGAGAAGAGGCAGCAAACAGGTACATTTTTCTGTTTTTATTGTTTAACGTTTTATTTATAGTTTTAAAGTTGCGAGTTTCGGCGGTTTTTTAAAATTAGTTAGAAACCAGAAGTCGTCACTAGGACGCTTGCCGGTAGTTGTAGTTTTTTTTTCTTGGGCCCCTAACCCTATAAATTAGTGTAGAGAGGATACCCGATTCTCTACACTGGTAGAGAATCCCACCCTCCCACCTCCTCTAACCTAAATTATAAGTGTGGGAAAGTTTTTTTTTTCTGCTGGTAATTGTTTCAGGGATGGCAATTCAGGCAGTGTGCTGCATCTCCTGTGGGATGTATGTGGTGAGGGAATCCAGTAGTGTTTCAGGGGATTTTACTTGTAGGAAGTGTGTTAGATTGCAGCTTCTGGAGGAGCGTGTAAAGGAGCTGGAAATGGAGTTAGAGGAACTCCGCATAATTCGGGAGGCGGAGGCGGACATCGATAGGAGTTATAAGGAGATAGTCACTCCTAGAAATGAGTCTTGGGTCACTGCCAGGAAGAGGGGAAAGAAGCAATCAGGGGGACAATCCCCTGGGGCTGTTCCCCTCCAAAATAGGTTTTCGGTCCTGGAGGCTACAGTTGAGGAGGAATCAACTGGGGATAGCCAAAGGGAGCAGGCTGCTGGGGGTGAGCCTAGTGTGAAAGCTCAGCTGGTTAAGGGCTGTAAAAGATTGGGCCTCGTGATTGGGGACTCCACAGTTAAAGGGACAGATAAGAGAGTTGGAAGTAAAGGTAGGGACTCAGGGCTGGTGTGTTGCCTACCAGGGGCTGGGCTCCGGGATGTATCAGAAAGGGTATTCAGGACTCTTAAGGGAGAGGGAGATCAACCACAAGTTATAGTTCATGTGGGGACACATGACATAGGGAGGTTAAGGGAAGGGGATATTAAGCAGAGATTTATGGAGTTGCGGTGGAAGCTAAAGGCCAAGTCTGATAGAGTGGTTATTTCCGGACTCTTGTCTGTGCCACGGGATAGTTTAGAGAGGAATAGAGAGAGGGAAAGTTTGAACTCGTGGCTGAGGGTTGGTGCAGGAGGGAGGGGTTCAGGTACTTGAGCAATTGGGGCTCATTCTGGGGAAGGTGGGACCTCTATAAAAGTGATGGTCTACACCTGAATCAGAGGGGGACCAATATCCTGGGGGGTAAATTTGCTAAGGCTATCCAGTTAGGTTTAAACTGATTCGGAGGGGGGGGTGGGATCCTGAGTAGAGGGGTTGAAAGTGAGGGGGGCATAGATGGGGACTGCAACGCACAGCATCGCAGGGGTGGGGTGGAGCAGGGTTTGAAATGCGTGTACTTTAATGCGAGGAGTATTCGCAATGAAGTGGATGAATTTGCAGCGTGGATCAGTACCTGGGACTTTGATGTTGTGGCCATTTCAGAGACATGGATAGAGCAGGGTCAGGAATGGTTGCTGCAGGTCCCGGGGTACAAATGCTTTAGTCGGAGTAGAGAAGGAGGTAGGAGGGGGGGAGGGGTAGCATTATTGGTCAGGGATTGTATCACAGTGTCAGAGAGGAAGTTTGATGAGGACTTGTCTGTTGAGGTAGTATGGGCGGAGATTAGAAATAGGAGAGGAGAGGTCACCCTGTTGGGAGTCTTTTATAGACCTCCTAAAAGTTCTAGAGAGGTTGAGGAAAGGATTGCGGAGACAATCCTGGCTAGGAGTGAAAGTAATAGGGTAATTGTTATGGGGGATTTTAACTTTACTAATATTGACTGGAATTGTTATAGCTCTAGCTCGTTAGAGGGGTCAGTTTTTGTACAATGCGTGCAGGAAGGTTTTTTGACTCAATATGTAGATAGGCCAACTAGAGGTGAGGCTATATTGGATTTGGCGCTGGGAAATGAGCCAGACCAGGTGCTAGACTTGGAAGTTGGTGTGCATTTTGGTGATAGTGACCACAATTTGGTTACGTTCACCTTAGTGATGGAAAGGGATAGGCATGAACCTCGGGTCAGTAGTTTTAGCTGGGGCAAGGGTAATTATGAGGCTATTAGGAGAGAATTAGGAAGCATAGGTTGGACTAGGAGATTACAGGGACTGGGAACGTCTGAAATGTGGAGTTTTTTCAAGGAGCAGCTACTGCGAGTCCGTGATAGGTATGTCCCTGTCAGGCAAGGAGGAATTGGTAGGGCTAGGGAACCGAGGTGCACCAAAAAAGTTTTCTCGTTGGTTAAGAGGAAAAAGGAGGCTTATGTTCGGATGAGACGTGAGGGCTCGGGTAGTGCACTAGAAAACTTTAGATTGGCTAGGAGGGAGTTGAAGAGTGAGCTAAGAAGGGCTAAAAGAGGACATGAGAAGACTTTGGCCTGATAGGGTTAAGGAGAATCCTAAGGCGTTCTATAGGTATGTCAAGAACAGAAGGTTGGTTAGGGCAAGATTAGGGCCAGTTATAGACAGCAGAGGGAAGTTATGTGTGGAACCGGAGGAGATTGGAGAAGCATTGAACCAATATTTCTCTTCGGTGTTCACGCAGGGGGACATGGATATAGCTGAGGAGGACACTAGATTGCAGGGGAGTAGAATTGACAGTGTTGCAGTTGATAAGGAGGATGTGCTAGATATTCTGGAGGGTCTGAAAATAGATAAGTCCCCTGGTCCAGATGGGATTTACCCCAGGATTCTCTGGGAGGCAAGAGAAGTGATTGCAGAGCCTCTGGCTCTGATCTTCAGGTCGTCGTTGGCCTCTGGTAAAGTACCGGAAGATTGGAGGTTAGTGAATGTTGTCCCATTGTTTAAGAAGGGGAACAGAGACTTCCCCGGGAATTATAGACCGGTGAGTCTTACTTCTGTTGTGGGCAAGGTTTTAGAAAAAATTATTCGGGATAGGATTTATAGTTATTTGGAGAATAATGAATTGATTGGAGATAGTCAGCATGGGTTTGTGGCGGGTAGGTCGTGCCTTACTAACCTTATTGAGTTTTTTGAGAAAGTGACCAAAGAGGTGGATGGGGGTAAGGCAGTGGCCGTGGTGTAAATGGATTTTAGTAAGGCGTTTGATAAGGTTCACCATGGTAGGCTTCTGCAGAAAATGCAAATGTATGGGATTGGGGGTGATCTAGGGAATTGGATCAGGAATTGGCTAGCGGATAGGAGACAGAGGGTGGTGGTTGATGGTAAATATTCATCATGGAGTTCGGTTACGAGTGGTGTGCCTCAGGGATCTGTTTTGGGGCCCCTGCTATTTGTAATTTTTGTTAATGATCTGGATGAGGGTATAGTTGGGTGGATTAGTAAATTTGCTGATGACACCAAAGTCGGAGGTGTGGTAGATTGTGAGGAAGGGTGTCATAGTTTGCAGGAAGACTTAGACAGGTTGCAGAGCTGGGCCGAGAGGTGGCGGATGGAGTTTAATGCGGAGAAGTGTGAGGTAATTCACTTTGGTAGGAATAACAGATGTGTCGAGTATAGGGCTAACGGAAGGACTTTGAATAGTATGGATGAGCAGAGGGATCTAGGTGTATGTGTACATAGATCCCTGAAAGTTGGGAGTCAAGTAGATAAGGTTGTTAAGAAGGCATTCAGTGTCTTGGCGTTTATTGGTAGGGGGATTGAATTTAGGAGTCGCAGCGTCATGTTGCAACTGTACACAACTCTGGTGCGGCCGCACTTGGAGTACTGTGTGCAGTTCTGGTCCCCACATTACAGGAAGGATGTGGAGGCTTTGGAGAGGGTGCAGAGGAGGTTTACCAGGATGTTGCCTGGTATGGAGGGGAGGTCCTATGAGGAGAGGCTGAGGGATTTGGGGTTGTTTCGCTGGAAAGAAGGAGGCTAAGAGGGGATCTTATTGAAACATATAAGATGATTAGAGGTTTAGATAGGGTGGATAGTGATAGCCTTTTTCCTCTGATGGAGAAATCTAGCACGAGGGGGCATGGCTTTAAATTAAGGGGTGGTAGTTATAGGACGGATGTCAGGGGTAGGTTCTTTACCCAGAGGGTGGTGAGGGATTGGAATGCCCTGCCAGCTGCAGTTGTAAATGCACCTAGTTTGGGGGCATTTAAGAGATCCGTGGATAGGTTTATGGACAAAAAGGGATTGGTTTAGGTTAGTGGGTCATTGTTTTTGTAACTGGTCGGTGCAACATCGTGGGCCGAAGGGCCTGTTCTGCGCTGTTATGTTCTATGTTCTATGTAGCAAGGGATGATATTGGAACCAAAGAGCAGAGGGTGGAATCGTTGTGGGTGGAGATTAGGAACAGCAAAGGGAGGAAGACGCTGGTGGGTGTCGTCCATAGGCCCCCGAATAATGATCTGGAGGTGGGGCGGGCTGTTAATGTGCAAATAAATGCGGCGTGCAGGAATGGGACGGCCATAGTTATGGGAGATTTCAATCTGCATATTGATTGGTCGACCCATGTTGGACGCGGTGGGCTCGAGGAAGAGTTCTTGGAATGCTGCCGGGATAGTTTCCTGGAACAGTGTGTGTTGGAGCCGACGAGGGAGCGAGCTATCTTGGATCTGGTGTTATGTAATGAGGCGGGTAGAATTAGGGACCTTGTGGTGAAGGATCCTCTTGGGGAGAGTGATCATTGTACAGTGGAGTTTCTGGTGCAGATGGAGGAGGAGAAAGTGGGTTCCCGGACACATGTCCTTTGTTTGAACAGAGGGGAGTACGGTAGGATGAGAGAAGAATTGGCGAATGTGGACTGGGGGAGTGCGTTGGAAGGTAGGTCTGTTGAGGAGCAGTGGAGGATCTTTAAGGAGATCTTTCTTGGTGCTCAGCAGAAATTTATTCCAATGGTTAAAAAGGACAGTAGGAGGAGAGGTAATAAGCCGTGGATAGCGAAGGAGGTGAAGGAAAGTGTTAAATTAAAAGCGGAGGAATTTAGAGTAGCTAAGAGTAGTGGGCAAGAAGAGGATTGGGAGAGGTTTAAATGTCAACAAAGATTGACAAAGAAGTTGATAAAGAAGGGTAGGATAAACTATGAAGCTGGGCTAGCGCTTAAAATAGGATAGCAAGAGTTTTTATAAATATACAAAAAGGAAGAGGCTGGCTAGGGTGAATGTTGATTGGTGGATTGGCCATGCTGAATTGACCCGAGTGTCAGGGGGATTAGCAGGGTAAATATGTGGGTTTCCAGGAATAGGGACAGGGTGCGATTGTGCTTGGTATGGACTTGATGGGCTGAATGGCCTCCTTCTGTACTGTAGGGAGTCTATGAATTCCTCTTTTAAAGAGGTTCCAAGGAAGAATCTCTCTTTCGCAGGCGTCTCTGATGAGGAGACACCCTTTTTAAAATCTCAGTCGAGGTTGTCTTTTGCATTGGATCTCTGCCACACAAAGTATTAATCAGTTAGCTTATTTTTCAATTGCCTGCAATGATTAACTCCTGGAAACTAGACAGTAACATCATCTGAGGGAAAATGCATATTTATTAAATCTCTCTTCAAGCTAATTGTTGCAATAATCCATCATTGATAGTGGAGATCTGGAAAGGTTCAGTAAGAATTAATTTCTCACCATATTAGGCTGTGAGTAAACAGATATTTTGTCTCAGTTTTAAAGGAATGCTCTGGATTGGAGATTAACCCTTCATGTACCAGAGACATGTCTAAGACTCAGTATACTTTGATTCGTCTATAATACAACCATAACCATTTCACAATCCTAATCTCACATAAACAAGCCTCTTTCTCTCTCTCTCTCCTTCCCTCTATGTCTGTCTCACTCATTCTCCCTCCCCCTGTTTTTTCTCTCCCTCTCTCTTTCTCAATCTGTCACTCTCTGTCTGTTTCTTATTTCCTTCTCCTTTGCAATCTGGGTTTTATTCTTTTTTTCTCCCATTGTCTTCTTCTTTTCCCTCTGTTTTTTCTCTCTTGTTCATTTTTCCTTTCCATCAACTCTTTCTTGCTTTCTCTCTCTCTCTCTCTAACTCCACTGCGCCCCATGTGTCCTCTCTCTCTCTCACTCTCTTTTCTTCTATCATTGTCCTTCTACCTTTTTTAGAAATATGTATCTTGGAATCAAGAGGTAGAGAATCTGCTGAACTGGTGTGATGACAGTAATCTCTCCCTCAATGTCAGCAAAACGAAAGAAATAGTCATTGACTTCAGGAAGCATAGAGGAGAACGTGCCCCTGTTTACATAGAACATAGAACGCTACAGCACAGACAGGCCCACAAGTTGCGCCGATCATATCCATACAGACCAGGCCATAGAACTATCTGTAACTCCGAATCCCATAAAACCCCATATACTCATCCAGAAGTCTTTTAAAAGACCCCAGCGAGTTCGCCTCCACCACCACCGACGGCAGCCGATTCCACTCACTCACCACCCTCTGTGTGAGAAACTTACCCCTAACATCTCCTCTGTACTTGCTCCCCAGCACCTTAAACCTGGGTCCTCTCGTAGCGACCATTTCAACCCGGGGAAATAGCCTCTGAGAATCCACCCTATCTATTCCTCTCAACATTTTATAAACTTCTATCAGGTCGCCTCTCAACCTTCGTCTCTCTAGGGAGAAGAGTCCCAGCTCCCTCAACCTATCCTCATCAGGCATGCCTCCCAATCCAGGCAACATCCTTGTAAATCTCCTCTGCACCCTCTCAATAGCTTCCACATCCTTCCTGTAGTGAGGCGACCAGAACTGCACACAGTACTCCAAGTACTATGGAACAAAGTAGAAATGGTCGACAGCTTCAGGTTTTTAGGTGTCCAGATCACCAACAATCTGCCCTGGTCCCCCCCATGCCGACACTATAGTTAAGAAAGCCCACCAATGCCTCTACTTTCTTGGAAGGACTAAGGAAATACTGAAATTGTTCTGAGGAATTGTGCGTCTCTACTTTCCCAGAAGACTAAGGAAATTTGGTATGTCGACTACAACTCTCACCAACTTTTACAGATGCACCATAGAAAGCATTCTTTCTGGTTGTATCACAGCTTGGTCTAGGCTCCTGCTCTGCCCAAGACCACAAGGAACTGCAAAGCATTGCGAATAAAGCCCAGTCCATTATTCAAACCAGCTTCCCATCCATTGATTCCATCTACACTTCCCACTGCCTTGGAAAAGCAGCCAACATAATTAAGGACCCCACACATCCCGGACATTCTCTCTCCCATCTTCGGGTAAAAGATACAAAAGTCTGAGGACACGTACCAACTGACTCAAGAACAGCTTCTTCCCTGCTGCTGTCAGACTTCTGAATGGACCTACTTTGCATTAAGTTGACCTTTCTCTACACCCGAGCCATGACTGTAACACAACATTCTGCACTCTCTCGTTTCCTTCTCTATGTACAGTACCGTTCTTTCTGTTTTCCATGGCAATGTTTCGATCAATCACAACTGATTTGCTAATGAATCAGCACCTTTATCTCACGCAGTATAAGTTGGTGCTCCCTTTGAAATTTGGTATTCTTGCACCAGGTCCTGATGAGTACAAGGTGAAAAACTTTGACAGTGTGTCTCTTTTTTTTGGTTAATAGAACATAGATCATTACAGCGCAGAACAGGCCCTTCGGCCCACGACGTTGTGCCGACCAATTAAAAAAGCAATGACCCTCTAACCTAAACCAATCCCTTTCCATCCATAAACCTATCCACGGATCTCTTAAATGCCCCCAAACTGGGCGCATTTACAACTGCAGCAGGCAGGGCATTCCAATCCCTCACCACCCGCTGGGTAAAGAACCTACCCCTGACATCCGTCCTAATATCCCTTAGGCGACATTGGTGAATCTGATGGAGTTTTGTGACACTCGAGAACTTTGTGTTCACTTTTACTCTGGTCAGATTTTCTCTTTCCAGAGTTTATTTGAAACTGTATATGAATTCTCAGGGAACCATAGTAAGATTTAAACTGACATTCTCTGGGTTTTTAATCCAAGTAAAGTAACAAAGACACTGCAGCCAGTAATAATGACCTGACAATCACTGCTACCTCATGTGGACATAATGTTCCCGCAGCAGAATGTTTTCAGACATCCAGAGGTGCTAAAAGGCACTTTGGAAAAGTAGCTCTTCTTTTCAGTTTAGACCAGCACCAGGCACGCCTAAAAATGAGGTGTCGGCCTGGATAAAGTTACAACTCGGGACTACCTACACGACAAACAGCATTAGCAGCAAAGAGCTTGGCAATCGCACGACCAGTAGATCAGATCTGAGCTCTGTTGTCTTGCCACATCCACTTCCGATTGGAAAACGGAAGTGCCGTTTTCCAATCATCCGGCATTTCCCCGGAATCCAGCGACGTCTGGAAAATAACCACCAAGGCATCCACTATCACCTCCGCCATTTCTTTCAGAACCCTCGGATGCATTCCATCCGGTCCTGGGGACTTGTCCACAATCAGCCCCTCCAGTCTGTCGAGCACCACCTCTCTAGTAACAGTAATGTCATTAAGACCCTCCAGTCCTACCACCTTTCCATCGCTAACACCCGGCAAATTATGGTGATGGTGATGGTGATGGGTGATTAAACAACTCACTGGAGGAGGTTCCACAAATCTCCCCCATCCTCAGCGATGGAGGAGCCCAGCGCATTATGCTCTCGCAACAACCTTCAGCCAGAAGGGGATGATCCATCTCAGCCTCCTCCAGTGGTCCCCAGCGTCTCAGGTACCAGTCTCCAGCCAGTTCGATTCACCCCATGTGATATCAAGGAACAGTTGGGGGTTGGATATTGCAAAGGCAATGGGACCCAATAACATTAAGAACATAAGAACATAAGAAATAGGAGCAGGAGTAGGCCATCTGGCCCTTCGAGCCTGCCCCGCCATTCAATAAGATCATGGCTGATCTGTCGTGACTCAGCTCCACCTTCCCATCCTCTCCCCATAACCCTTAATCCCTTCTCTTATCAAAAACCCATCAACCCGTTTCTTAAAAATATTTAGCGAGGCAGCCTCCACCACTTCAACGGGCAGAGAATTCCAGAGATTCACCACCCTTTGAGTGAAGAAGTTCCTCCTCAACTCTGTTCTAAACCGCCCCCCCCTTTATCTTGAGGCTGTGCCCCCTAGTCCTACTGTCTTTTTTGAGTGGGAACAGTCTCTCCACCTCTATCCTATCCATCCCATTCATCATCTTATACGTCTCAATGAGATCTCCCCTCATTCTTCTGAACTCTAATGAGTACAAGCCTAGTTTATTCAGCCTCTCCTCATAGCTCAATCCCCTCAACTCCGGTATCAGCCTAGTAAACCTCCTCTGCACTCCCTCCAAGACCAAAATATCCTTGCGCAGGTGCGGCGCCCAAAACTGCACACAGTACTCCAGCTGCGGCCTCACCAATGCCCTATACAGCTGCAGCAAGACCTCCCTACTTTTATATTCAATCCCCCTCGCTATGAAGGCCAGCATCCCATTCGCCTTCCTGACCACCTGCTGCACCTGCAAGCTGGGTTTTTGCGACTCATGCACAAGGACCCCGAGGTCCCTCTGCACCGTCGCCTGCTGGCAATAGCAATTCTGGCAATAGCATTCAAAACAGTGTGCTCCAGAACTTGCTGCTCCCCTAGCCCAGCTCTTCCAACACAGCTACAACACTGGCATCTACCCAGCAAGGGTGGGATATTGCTCAGGTGTATCCTGCTCACAAGGAACAGGACAAATCCAACCTGGCCGAAAGGGGCGGCACGGCAGCACTGCCGGGGACCTGGGTTCGATTCCCGGCTGGGGTCGCTCTCTGTGTGGAAGTTGTACATTTTCCCTGTGGCTGTGTGGGTTGCTCTGGCTTCCCCTCACATTCCAAAGATGTGTAGGTTAGGTGGATCGGTCCTGCTAAATTGCCCTTTAGTGTTGGGCGGACTAGGTAGGGTAAATGCGTGAGATTATGGGGGATAGGGCCTGGGTGGGATTGTGGTCAGTGCAGACTTGATGGGCCGAATGGCCTCCTTCTGCACTGCAGGGATTCTATGATCTAATCAGTCCCCTCTCGATCGTCGGTAAAGTGATGGAAGGGGTCAGCGACGGGGCTATCCAGCAGTACCTGCTCAGTGACGCCCAGTGTGGGTTTAGCCAGGGTCGCTCAGCTCCTGACCTCATTACAACCTTGGCTCAAACATGGACAAAAGAGCTGAGCACTGCGAGGTGAGGTGAGAGTAATGAGAAGATGCGATCCTGGTTAGTTAGTAACAGAACTCTGGGTTAGCCGCCATGTATGGATTTTTTTTCACTTCATTTGCACACAAATGCTGATGAGGCTTTTTGGGAGATTGCGAAGGAGATCGAGTTAATGCACATCATTGACACGATTCCATCGAGCTGGTTAATGACCGATAATGAGTTCCCCTCACTCTCCAAATGGCTTGACTCCTTCCAGCCTGTCAGCAAGTAGAACGATTGGATCAAACTAATTAAACATTAGCAAGAAGCATCACAAATGCATCGTAAAGTGGGAAATGCTCAAGGGTACGATTGTAGAACAATTTAGCCACAGAAGGAGGCCATTTAGCTCATTGTGTCTGCAGCGCCCCTTTGAAAGGGCTTGCCCTCCACTTTCCCCAATGATTTGCAAAATTCCCCCCCCCCCAACTATTTTTCTAATTCACATTCTGGAAGTTATAATCGATTCCCGGCTCGGGTCAGTGTCTGTGTGGAGTTGGCACGTTCTCCCCATGTCTGCGTGGGTTTCTTCCGGGTGCTCCGGTTTCCTCCCACACTCATACGTTTCAGACAGTGCAGAAGGAAGCCATTCAGCCCATCGAGTCTGCACCAACCACAATCCCACCCAGGCCCCATCCCCACAATCCCAGGCAATCACCCCAGCTAGTTCCCCCCCCCCGCCACTAAGGGCCAATTTAGCATGGCCAATCCACCTAACCCACACATCTTTGGAGTGTGGGAGGAAACCGGAGCACCCGGAGGAAACCCACGCAGACACGGGGAGAACTTGCAGACTCCACAGCAACCCAAACTGGGTATGAAACCTCGAGTCCTGAGCGCTGCGAGGCAACAGTGCTAACCACCGTGCCGCCTCAAAATTATTTGCCCATTTTGGATCAGGTCAAATAACTTGTGGAGTGCACAAAATGAACATTTTTCATACATTTCCAACAGTGCAGAAGAAGGAGACCATTTGACCCATCGAGTCTGCACCAACAACAATCCCACCCAGACCTTATCCTTGTAACGCGATGTATTTACCCTACTAATCCTCCTTACACCAATGGTCAATTTAGTATGGCTAATCCACCTAACCTTCACATCTTTGGATACTAAGGGGAAATTTAGCATGGCTAATCCACCCTAACCAGCTCGTCTTTCAAACAGTGGGAGGACACTGGAGCACCCGGAGGATACCCACACGGACACAGGGAGAACCTGCAGACTCCGCACAGTGACCAGTGACTCCAAAGAGTTAGGTTGATTGGCCACGTGAAATTGACCCTTAGTGTCCCAGGATATGTTGGTTACAGGGATTAGCGGGGTAAATGTGCGGAGTTACGGGAATAGGGCCTGGGTGGGGCTGTTGTCGCTGCAGAGTCAATGGGCTGAATGGCCTCCTTCTGTACTGTGGGCTTTCCATAATTCTGAGATCCTACGAATCTGCTTCCACCGGCCTTTCGGGCAGTGCCTTCCCAGATCACTCACTGTGTTAAAAAAAACATTCTTCTCTTCTCATCTCTCCCCCTGGTCCTTTTCCCAATTCGCTTCAATCTGTCTCTCTCTGGTTTATGCCTGTCAATGAAATCAAACACACCTCATCTACTCAGTGAGTTTATATCACTCAATTCACACACTCAGTTTGGGGAGGTACGGTGGCACAGTGGGTTAGCACGGCTGCCTCACAGCGCCAGGGACCCCGGTTCGATTTCCCAGCTCGGGTCACTGTCTGTGTGGAGTTCGCACATTCTCCCTGTGTCTGCGTGGGTTTCCTCCGGGTGCTCCGGTTTCCTCCCACAGTCCAAAGATGTGCAGGTTAGGTGGATTGGCCGTGCTGTATTTCCCCTTAGTGTCAGGGGGACGAGCTAGGGTGAGTGCATGGAATTATGGGGATAGGGCCTAGTTGGCCTTGTCTGATAGACAGGGGAATTAAGGGTTATGGGGAGAAAGTGGAACTGATCCACTTCAGATCAGCCATGATCTTATTGAATGGCGGGGGCAGGCTCGAGGGGCTAGATGGCTGACTCCTGCTCCTATTTCTTATGTTCTTGTGTTCTTAAGGGCTTGTGATTGGTGCAGACCTGATGGGCCAAATGGCCTCCTTTCTACTCTGTAAGGATTTTACATAGAGCCATAGAGGTTTACAGCATGGAAACAGGCCCTTCGGCCCAACTTGTCCATGCCACCCTTTGTTTTAAACCCCTAAGCTAATCCCAATTGCCCACATTTGGCCCATATCCCTCTATATCCATCGTACCCATGTAACTGTCTAGACACTAGTTAGAAGACAAAATTGTACCCGCCTCTACTACTACCTCTGGCAGCTCCAGATACTCACCACTCTCTGTGTGAGAAAATGAGTGGACATATAGAATTCATATCAAACGGAACCCCTTTACACTTCCCTGTGTTAAACGTCATGTGCCCTGTGCCCATTTCACCATCTGTCTAAGCCCCGTTCAAGACTCCTCACCGCATATTCACTCTGAGCCATCTGCAACATTTGAAATTTGCCTACACATCCAAAGATGTGCGGGTTAGAGTCCAAAGATGTGCGGGTTAGGTTCATTGGCTATGCTAAAATTGCCCCTTAGTGTCCTGGGATGTGTAGGTTAGAGGGATTAGCAGGTAAAATGTGTAGGGATGTGGGGATAGGGTCTGGGTGGGATTGTGTTCGGTGCAGACTCGATGGGCCGAAGGGCCTGTTTCTGCACTGTAGGGTTCTATGTTCTATGTTCTATCCAGTTCAATACAGCTCAGACAGATCCGCTGTTCTAATGCTAACCGTAAAAGATGGCGTACCTCCACCCCCCGCCAGTGACTGACAACCAGTCACCGCCATTCTGTTCCCTTTTCCATAGTCCGGTTCATCGGCACACGAGGGGAGATGGTGGCACAGTGGTGTTGCCACCAGAGACCCTGGGTGGGGTCCCCAGTTCAAATCCCATCGTCTACTCGGCAAGGTGGGAAATTGTCCAGGTGTGTCCCGGTGACAGAATAAATCCAACCCAGTTACCGCTCCATCCGTGTCCTCTTGATCATCAGTAGAGTGACGGAAGGGGTCAACAAGGCTTTCGACAGAGACTGGTGCGTGAAATTAAAGCGCGTGGGATTGAGGGAAGTGTGTTGAGATGGTTAAAAAAACTGGTCAGCAGACAGGAATCGAAGAGTAGGAATAAACGGGTCTTTTTCCAAGTGGCAGGCAGCATCTAGTGAGTTACCGCAGGGATCAGCCGGGGGGGGGGGGGGGGGGAGTGGGGGGAGTGCTAGTGGGGAGGGGGGGGAGTGCCAGTGGCGGGGGGGGGAATGCCAGTGGGGGGGGGGGGGGAGTGCCAGTGGGGGGGGGGGGGAGACTGCCAGTTGGGGGGGGGAGTGCCAGTGGGGGGGGGAGTGCCAGTGGCGGGGGGGGATGCCAGTGGGGGGGCGAGGGGCAGTGGGGAGGGGCAGTGAAGGAGTGGCAGCGGGAGAGGGGCAGTGGGGATGGGGTAGAGGGAGTGGGACGGTGGGGGTATGGCAGTGGGGGAGGAGGCAGTGGAGGAGAGACAGCGAGGGGTGGGGCAGGGAAGAGGAGCAGTGAGCGAGGGGTGGCGTGGTGAGAGCGAGGAAGAAGTTTGTTAAAGATGTGCTAAGGTTTTGCAAGCCACATTTTTGCGATACTTGGTCTTTGGGAAATAAATAAATCAATAATTTGCATTGTTCTTAATTACTTGCCCATTATCCGGGAATGTCCATCATGCTGTTTCCTGAGAGCAGCACTTTATCCTTCTCTCCTCTCTCTCCCTCCCTCCCTCCCTTCCTTCCTTAACCCGCGTCTTAAATATATTTAGCGAGGCAGCCTCCACCACTTCAATGGGCAGAGAATTCCAGAGATTCACCACCCTTTGAGTGAAGAAGTTCCTCCTCAACTCCGCTCTAAACAGCCCCCACTTTATCTTGAGGCTGTGCCCACTAGTCCTACTGTCCTTTGAGCGGGAAGAGTCTCTCCACCTCTATCCTATCCATCCAATTCATCATCTTATACGTCTCAATGAGATCTCCCCTCATTCTTCTAAACTCCAACGAGTACAAGCCTAGTTCATTCAGCCTCTCCTCATAGCTCAACCCCCTCAACTCCGGTATCAGCCTAGTAAACCTCCTCTGCACTCCCTCCAAGGCCAAAATATCTTTGCGCAGGTGCGGCGCCCAAAACTGCACACAGTACTCCAGCTGCAGCCTCACCAATGCCCTATACAGCTGCAGCAAGACCTCCCTACTTTTATATTCAATCCCCCTCGCTATGAAGGCCAGCATCCCATTCGCCTTCCTGACCACCTGCTGCACCTGCAAGCTGGGTTTTTGCGACTCATGCACAAGGACCCCGAGGTCCCTCTGCACCGTCGCCTGCTGCAGTTTTTCGCCACGTAAGTAATAGTCCTTCCTACCATTCTTCCTTCCAAAGTGGACCACCTCACACTTGCCATCATTAAATTCCATTTGCCATTTCCTGGCCCATTCGCCCAGCCTATCTAGATCCTTTTGCAGACTCTCCACACCCTCCGCACAATTTGCTGTTCCCCCAATCTTGGTGTCATCCGCAAATTTCTACACCCTACACACGGTTCCCTCCTCCAGATCATCTATATAAATGGTAAAAAGCTGAGGCCCCAGCACCGACCCCTGGGGCACTCCACTAGTCACCATCCGCCAATCCGAATAGCATCCATTGACCCCCACTCTCTGCCTCCTATTTGACAACCAATCCTCTATGCACGCTAACACCCTACCCCCAACTCCAAGTCCCTGACCTTCTGCAATAACCTCTTATGAGATACTTTGTCAAACGCCTTCTGAAAATCCAGAAAGACCACATCCACCGGCTCTCCTCCATCCACTGCCCTAGACACATCCTCATAGAACTCCAGTAAATTGGTCAGACACGACATCCCTTTAATGAAACCGTGCTGCGTCTGCTCTATCAAGCAATTCATAAGAACATAAGAACATAAGAAATAGGAGCAGGAGTAGGCCATCTGGCCCTTCGAGCCTGCCCCGCCATTCAATAAGATCATGGCTGATCTGTCGTGGCTCAGCTCCACCTTCCCGCCCTCTCCCCATAACCCTTAATCCCTTCTCTTATCAAAAACCCATCAACCCGTTTCTTAAAAATATTTAGCGAGGCAGCCTCCACCACTTCAACGGGCAGAGAATTCCAGAGATTCACCACCCTTTGAGTGAAGAAGTTCCTCCTCAACTCTGTTCTAAACCGCCTCCCCTTTATCTTGAGGCTGTGCCCCCTAGTCCTCCTGTCTTTTTTGAGCGGGAAGAGTCTCTCCACCTCTATCCTATCCATCCCATTCATCATCTTAGAAGCCTCGCAATTTCCTCTTTAATGACGGATCCTAATATTTTACCTATCACAGACGTTAAACTAACCGGCCTATAATTCCCTGCCTTTTGCCTGGCACCCTTCTTAAACAACGGCGTAATATTAGCCGTTTTCCAATCTTCCGGCACTTCCCCAGAATCCAGCGACGTCTGGAAAATAACCACCGATGCATCCACTATAACCTCCGCCATTTCTTTCAGAACCCTCGGATGCATTCCATCCGGTCCTGGGGACTTGTCCACAATCAGCCCCTCCAGTCTGTCGAGCACCGCCTCTCTAGTAACAATAATGTCATTAAGACCCTCCAGTCCTACCACCTTTCCATCGCTAACACCCGGCAAATTATTCACGTCCTCCTCCGTGAAGACAGAAACAAAAAAGTTATTCAAGACCTTAGCCATATCCCCATCCCCTACCACTAGGTCACCTTTCTCATCCTCTAAAGGACCAACATTCACCCTAGCCAGCCTCTTCCTTTTTATATATTTATAAAAACTCTTGCTATCCTTTTTTATATTAAGCGCTAGCCCAGCTTCATAGTTTCTCCTACCCTTCTTTATCAACTTCTTTGTCATTATTAATACACTCGAGTCTCGAGCTATTTGAGGCGAAATCAGTATCTTTACTGCTTCATCCTCCTATCCCTTTCACAGTGTACCCAGGCAGTTCCTCTAATCCCCCTCATGTTATTCACTTCCCACCCAAACCCCCACCCCACCCCTGAACTAAAACCAACTGCACCTATGGAATCTGTATCCATCCATTCCCATCCTATTCATGTATTGGTCTAGCTGCTCCTTAAATGCCGCTATCGTTACCCGCTCCCACCCCCTCCCCGGGCAGCGCGTTCCAGACATTCACCACCCTCTGTGTAAAAAAAAAAAACTTGCCTCGCACATCTCCTCTAAACTTTTCCCCACGCACCTTAAACCTATGTCCCCTAGTACTTGACTCTTCTATCCTAGGAAAGAGCATCTGGCTAACCACTCTGTCCATTCCGCTGTGCCGATCCCAGGGGCCGTGTGTACAGTCATTGAATATATTCATGACTGAGTCCAATAGATCTTTCGGGGGGGGGGGGCGGGTAAAAGATATGGGTGTAGTGTGGGGAGTTGAAGTAGATGATTGGCCATGACTGTTGAATTACAGAGCAGTACAGTGGCACAGTGGTTATCACTGCTGTCTCACAGCATCGGGAACCCGGGTTCAATTCCCGGCTTGGGTCACTGTCTGTGTGGCGACTGCGCATTCTCCCCGTGTCTGCGTGGGTTTCCTCCGGGTGCTCCGGTTTCATCCCACAGTCCAAAAGATGTGCTGGTCGGGTGCATTGGCCGTGCTAAATTCTCCCTCGGTGTAACCCGAACAGGTGCTAGAGTGTGGCAACTGGGGAATTTCACGGTAACTTCACTGCAGTGGCAATGTACAGTAAGGAGTCTCACCACACCAGGTATTTGGAATCACAAGCTTTCGGCCTTCAGCTCGTGAGTCACCTGATGAAGGAGCGACACTCTGAAAGCGCGTGATTCCAAATAAACCTGTTGGTCATTAACCTGGTGTTGTGAGACTGTTTACTGTGCCAACCCCAGTCCAACACTGACACCCCAGAATTAACGTAAGCCTATTTGACACCTGGTAGGCTCAGTGTTAACGCAAGCCTATTCAAACTTTGAGAAAATAGCTTTGAGGGGCTGAATGGTGTGACTCAGGCTCCTGGATTCCCGAGTTCTGACGCCTGTCTGCGTTGAAACACTTTGCGACGTTGATTTCACACTGCGATGGTGCAGTGGGGATGGCAATGTCTTCTATCACGCTGTGGCATTGTGTAAATGCCAGTCTATTTTGCTTTCTTTTCACTGTTGAATGCCATTCCCCGGTGCCTGTGTTGAAGACTCAGGCCCTACTGCCTTTGGTGAATGAACTATTGATATATCCCAAGGTTCCTGCCAAAGTCGCTGTCAGTGCTATTCAAGAGAGAATTAATGAGGAGGAGACGGGATAATGGAATGCAAGGTTGCTATCACTTCTGTAAGCTTGTCCTTTCCCTGCGAGCCTTGATTGGATTGCCACCTTATACAGGTTGCCTCTTCTGTAATATGTTTGGCTAATACTTTCTGGGTATTGGGGGCGGCAGTGGTGGCGCAGTGGGGTTAGCACTGCTGCTTCACAGCTCCAGGGACCTGGGTTCGATTCCCGGCTCGGGTCACTGTCTGTGTGGAGTTTGCACATTCTCCTCGTGCCTGCGTGGGTTTCCCCCCACAGCCCAAAAAATGTGCGGGTTAGGTTGATTGGCCTTTGCTAAAAAGAAATGTCCCTTAGCGTCCTGAGGTGGATAGGTTAGAGGGATTAGTGGATAAATATGTAGAGATATGGCGGTAGGGGCTGGGTGGGATTGTGGTTGGTGCAGACTCGGTGGGCCGAATGGCCTCTTTCTGTACTGTAGGGATTTCAAGTTCTAAGATATTAAGCGCACAGCACAATGTGATTAATTTGTACCCAAAAATACTGCCTCACACCCTTTTCATTTTGCATCGGTTTTCTCACCAATCTTCATCTTGTGAAGGAGTTGATTTTTCTCCAACGTAATGTCTCACACTCCAGTTAACGCGGAGAGACTGAAGAAGCTGGGGTTATTCCCCTTCGAGGGCGCGGGGGAAGGTTGGTCCGGAATTTTGGGGGTGTTTTTGATAAAGTGACCTGGGCCAAAGGGTGAAAGTTTTCCGGCCGCAATCGCCCCAAAATTGGAAAAAATCCTGCCCGAGGTTAACAGACCTTCACATGGTCTGCACCCCTGCCTGCGGCGATTCCTGTGGAGGGCGGGACAGGAAAATTCTGGTGAAAGTGTTTCCTCCGGCAAGTACTGTCGATTAGAGGTCATAGTTTTCAATTGACTGAAAAAAAATGTGTCACCAAAGTTTTTCATCTTGCAGTCAGCAGGACTGAATGCAAGAATGCTAAATTTCAAACAATCACAACCATCTTCTACTACAGGAGAAAAGGGTGCTGTGATTGATTTGGAAAGTTGACTCTAATTGGCCAAGTTTGCCATAGGGAAAGCAATGGGAAACTATAGGCTTTCCAGGATCTCGGCCAGTCAGAGTCAGCTTGCTATCCAATCAGCACTCTTTTCTCCTCTTGTATAAACTGTTACGAGCATTTGAAAATTGGATTTCTTTCATTTGTCCTGATGAGTGCAAGATGGAAAACTTTGGCAACGTGTCTCTCTTTCCAGCTCCATTCAAGGACTGTACGACCATGCAGCTGTCCATAGATTTAAAATAATTGTCAAATGTGGTGGAGACAGATTCACACAGCGAGTGGTTAGGATCTGGAATGTACTGTCTGAGAGTGTGGTGGAGACAGATTCACACAGCGAGTGGTTAGGATCTGGAATGTACTGTCTGAGAGTGTGGTGGAGACAGATTCACACAGCGAGTGGTTAGGATCTGGAATGTACTGTCTGAGAGTGTGGTGGAGACAGATTCACACAGCGAGTGATTAGAATCTGGAATGTATTGTCTGAGAGTGTGGTGGAGACAGATTCACACAGTGAGTGGTTAGGATCTGGAATGTGCTGTCTGAGAGTGTGGTGGAGACAGATTCACACAGCGAGTGATTAGGATCTGGAATGTGCTGTCTGAGAGTGTGGTGGAGACAGATTCACACAGCGAGTGGTTAGGATCTGGAATGTACTGTCTGAGAGTGTGGTGGAGACAGATTCACACAGCGAGTGGTTAGGATCTGGAATGTGCTGTCTGAGAGTGTGGTGGAGACAGATTCACACAGCGAGTGATTAGAATCTGGAATGTATTGTCTGAGAGTGTGGTGGAGACAGATTCACACAGCGAGTGATTAGGATCTGGAATGTACTGTCTGAGAGTGTGGTGGAGACAGATTCACACAGCGAGTGGTTAGGATCTGGAATGTGCTGTCTGAGAGTGTGGTGGAGACAGATTCACACAGCGAGTGATTAGAATCTGGAATGTATTGTCTGAGAGTGTGGTGGAGACAGATTCACACAGCGAGTGATTAGAATCTGGAATGTATTGTCTGAGAGTGTGGTGGAGACAGATTCACACAGCGAGTGATTAGGATCTGGAATGTACTGTCTGAGAGTGTGGTGGAGACAGATTCACACAGCGAGTGGTTAGGATCTGGAATGTGCTGTCTGAGAGTGTGGTGGAGACAAATTCACACAGCGAGTGATTAGGATCTGGAATGTGCTGTCTGAGAGTGTGGTGGGGCACTGATTAATTGAAGCATGAGTACAGGAATTTGATTGTTATCTGGAAAGGTAGAATGTGCAGGATTATGGAGAGAAGGAGCAGGACTTTCCCATCCTGCCCGCCATGGGAATCACAGCGGGTGGGACACGGGCCATGCAAAGGTCTGTTTACCTCGGGCGCGATTTTCCAGACTTGCAGCACGAAAGTGCTGGAAAATCCCATCCAGGGTGAGGGAATGGCACTCGGTAAATTCCTCCTTCAGAGGGCTAGCAGAGATATGGTCAGGCTGAATGTCCTCTGACCGTGTTGCAACAGACCATATTTTATTTCCGCCCTCCCCCCCCTTTATGTGAAGGAAGTCTTTCTCGATATCACTCCTGGGCTGCATTTTAAGATTATGCTGCTTTTGTTCTGGACCGAGCCCAACCAAGGACAAAAGAAAAATCTCAATCTCCTCTATCAACCCCTGTAATCATCTGTAACACTTCCATTAGATAATCCCTCAAGCTTTTGCACACCGCTCCCATTATCTCCTGTTGTCAAATTTCATTTCGTAATCTTGTTTTCCTTTCATTTCATTATATTCCTGGCATTATGTAAGTTATTGTTTCCGTCGCTGTGTATTCCAGGGAGTACTAATCCAGTCGATGCAATCTGTCATCGTTGTCCTTTAACCCTGTTTGTCCCATTTTAACCAAGGGGGTGTGTGCCAAGCTGGAGAATGACTTGCTGCTTCTGGGTCCGGTTGCCTCTCTGTCAGAGCCCAGCTCCGAGATGACGTTGCGAAGGTGCCCTCTGGGCGCTGGACCCCCCACACCCCACAATCCCCTGATTGACCGACTGAGCAACGTGCTGAGGCCACAGAAATGTTCGGGCAGAACTCCTCCCCCCCCCCCCCCCACTCCCTCCCCACCCACCCCCCACCCCCAAGCGCCTCCGCGTAGGGAATGGAGCTCTCACCAGCGGCGAGATTGGTTGCCAGGGGTAACCACAAGGCCTCCTCCATTCGAGAGGCTGCAGCGAATACAAATGAAGAGAACTGGGAGCAGAGGTTGTGAAGGCAGCGCTTGCGATGGCGTTAGCCGAGGGTTTTGACTTTTCATTAGGGACTGGAGCAATCAGAAGGTCCCCCCCCCGGCCCCCCCCCCCGCCACCCCCAGCTGAGGTAGTGACTAAACGCTTCAACTCCTCCATCTCCTGTGGGCCAATTCACTGCCTTCACAGGGTTCACGCACAGTCTCCTCTCTCTCAGCAAAAACACACTCCTTGAAAAGGGAGGAAGAGTTTGCGTTTCTGTAGCACCTTTTGCAACCTCAATTTCAATGCGGTGGCTGCTGAGATTGAGGAAACTCAGCTGCCCATTTGCACACAGCAAGATCCCACAAACGGCAAGGTGATAAATGACCTAACAGCCTGGTTTCTGTGTGAGTGTGTGTGTGTGTGAGTGTGTGTGAGTGTGTGTGTGTGTGAGTGTGTGTGTGTGTGTGTGTGTGAGTGTGTGTGAGTGTGTGTGAGTGTGTGTGAGTGTGTGTGAGTGTGTGTGTGTGAGTGTGTGTGAGTGTTTGTGAGAGTGTGTGTGAGAGTGTGTGTGAGAGTGTGTGTGAGAGTGTGTGTGAGAGTGTGTGTGAGAGTGTGTGTGAGAGTGTGTGTGAGAGTGTGTGTGTGAGTGTGTGTGAGTGTGTGTGTGTGAGTGTGTGTGAGTGTTTGTGAGTGTGTGTGTGAGAGTATGTGTGAGAGTGTGTGTGAGAGTGTGTGTGAGAGTGTGTGTGAGAGTGTGTGTGAGAGTGTGTGTGAGAGTGTGTGTGAGAGTGTGTGTGAGAGTGTGTGTGTGAGTGTGTGTGTGAGTGTGTGTGTGTGAGTGTGTGTGTGAGTGTGTGTGTGAGTGTGTGTGTGAGTGTGTGTGTGAGTGTGTGTGTGAGTGTGTGTGTGAGTGTGTGTGTGAGTGTGTGTGTGAGTGTGTGTGTGAGTGTGTGTGTGAGTGTGTGTGTGAGTGTGTGTGTGAGTGTGTGTGTGAGTGTGTGTGTGTGTGTGTGAGTGTGTGTGTGAGTGTGTGAGTGTGTGTGTGAGTGTGTGAGTGTGTGAGTGTGTGAGTGTGTGTGTGAGTGTGTGAGTGTGTGTGTGTGTGTGTGTGTGAGTGTGTGAGTGTGTGAGTGTGTGAGTGTGTGAGTGTGTGAGTGTGTGAGTGTGTGAGTGTGTGAGTGTGTGAGTGTGTGAGTGTGTGAGTGTGTGAGTGTGTGAGTGTGTGAGTGTGTGAGTGTGTGAGTGTGTGAGTGTGTGAGTGTGTGAGTGTGTGAGAGTGTGAGTGTGTGTGTGAGTGTGTGTGTGTGAGTGTGTGTGTGAGTGTGTGTGTGATCCCTTACTCTTTGCAGTCAGCACCTGGGAGAGCAGCCAGGTCCTCTGTCCAGTGTCTCATCCAATTGGTGGCACCCCGGACAGTGTAGCACTCCCTCAGTGGTGCAACTTAATTTCAGTGAATAAAGCTGCAAAATAGAACTAGTTTCAGAGATAGTGACCATAAAATATTCAAATCCGTGCGTACTATCTATAAGATGCACTGCAGCAACACAACAAGGCTCCCTCAACAGCACCTTCACAAGCACTAGGACAAGGGCAGCAGATACCTGGGAACACCACCAGCACCTGGGGGTTCCCCTCCCAAGTCGCTCACCATCCTGGCGTGGAAATATATCCTTCACTGTCACTGGGTCAAAATCCTGGAACTCCCTCCCTAACAGCAGTGCGGGTGTACCTACACCACACGGATTGTATCAGTTCAAGAAGGCAGCTCACCACCACCTTCTCAAGGGGCAGATAGTGATGGGCAATACATGCTGGCCCAGGCCTGGTGTGCCCACAAAATCAGGGGGGTGCAGGATGTGCCACATTCTTCCCGAGGGGTTAACCCTCCTCCTCTGAGGCTCCCTTGCTGTACTCAGACCTGTTATTCAGCAATGAAGAGACATGCTCCGTGAATGGCAAATTCCGAGGTCCTTCCCCCACCCCCTCAACTGGGCACCCCTACTCCTCCCATGGCGCCCACCTCTCCTGGTGGGGCTGCCTTTGCCTCAGTGCCATCGCGGACCTTTCCACTGGACTTCCTGCTTCCCTGACCCCCTGCTGTTCTCAAAGGAGCGCCGAATGTGGAGTTAGCCAATCACGTGGTTTTCATAAGAACATAAGAACATAAGAAATAGGAGCAGGAGTAGGCCATCTGGCCCTTCGAGCCTGCCCCGCCATTCAATAAGATCATGGCTGATCTGTCGTGACTCAGCTCCACCTTCCCGCCCTCTCCCCATAACCCTTAATCCCTTCTCTTATCAAAAACCCATCAACCCGTTTCTTAAAAATATTTAGCGAGGCAGCCTCCACCACTTCAACAGGCAGAGAATTCCAGAGATTCACCACCCTTTGAGTGAAGAAGTTCCTCCTCAACTCTGTTCTAAACCGCCCCCCCTTTATCTTGAGGCTGTGCCCCCTAGTCCTACTGTCTTTTTTGAGCGGGAAGAGTCTCTCCACCTCTATCCTATCCATCCCATTCATCATCTTATACGTCTCAATGAGATCTCCCCTCATTCTTCTAAACTCTAACGAGTACAAGCCCAGTTTATTCAGCCTCTCCTCATAGCTCAATCCCCTCGTGCGTCATGTCATGTGTTGCAGGAGGTGGTCGGGGGGTTTGGAGGGGGGGGGGGGGGTGGGCGGGAAGGGGGATGTGTTGCTGGTGATCTCAAAAGCAGGACCTGAGATTCCCCCAGGAAAATTCAGCCCAGAGTCCCTGCTCCAGCAGGACACGCGTTCAATTCTGATCAAATCAGAGATACTTAAAATGGTGAAGAATTTGACAAAGTGAATAGGGGTGTCCAGGGTGGGTGACCAGACAGACACAAGGTACAGTAACTGACAAAGGAATGAGAGAGGAGATGTGGAGAATAATGCTTGTACAGTGAACAGTTACTCTGATTTGATTTATTATTGTCACAGGTATTGGGACACAGTGAAAAGTTTTGTTTCTTGCATGCTATATAAAGCATACCGTTTTGTAGAGAAGGGGATGAGAGGGTGCAGAATGTAGTGTTACAGTCATAGCTAGGGTGTAGAGAAAGATCAACTTAATGTGAGCGCTTAATGCTATTGTTGTTTGGAGTCTTGGATGGAGTTGTTCATGATCTACACTGAAAGATACTGCTGGAAGGAAGACTGGTGAAAAACCTTATCTTTCGTTGAACAGGTCCAGTACAGACTCAGCCTGAGGCTCAACACAGAGCTATTTCTCTCCGTGCCCTTTTGTCATGTGATCTTATGAAACTGATCATGTAGGCACAGTCAACATGAAGCCTTTGTACTACATCTCCCCCAATCCACAGCTCCCATAAATACTGTGTGTGTTACCCTGCATCTTCCCCCAAAATCTCTGCCTTCACCCCTGGATTGCGAAGCCGGGCTTTGTGGTTGTTCCAACAATCTCCTTGTTCTCATCGCTCTTGGAGATCACACAGAATTAAAGTCCTCTCCGTTCTCTCTGACACTCTGTGGAATAGTGTATGAATCCACGGAGATGGTTGGTTCTCTGTTCAGGTTGAATGGATCATTAGTCCATTCCACTGATAGTCTTTATAGAACCCTACAGTGCAGAAACAGGCCCTTCGGCCCATCGAGTCTGCACCGAACACAATCCCACCCAGACCCTATCCCCATATCCCTACACATTTACCTGCTAATCCCTCTAACCTACACATCCCAGGACACTAAGGGGCAATTTTAGCGTAGCCAATGAACCTAACCCGCACATCTTTGGACTCTGGGAGGAAACCGGAGCACCCGGAGAAAACCCATGCAGACACGAGGAGAATGTGCAAACTCCACACAGGCAGTGACCCGAGCCGGGAATCGAACCCAGGACCCTGGAGCTGTGAAGCAGCAGTGCTAACCACTGTGCTACCGTGTTTTCTTATAGAAATAATTGTATTTCTATTCCTTCTCGCTATCTTGGTCAACAAGACCTGACTTTCTCGACTCTGATCTCCAATCTCATTCACCTGATTGGAGTTCGAGTGGTGGCATTCATTGTACTTTCTGTTTCAATTTCCATGTTCCTCCTTTCCACTCACTCTCTCTTCATCTGCTGCTTTTAGACGTAGAACTATAGAATCCCTACGCAGCAGAAGGAAGGCCATTCAGCCCATCACGTCTGCATCAGCTCTCCAACAGAGCATTCCACCTGGGCACCCATCCCCATAACGTACACACCTTGGGACGCTGAGGAGTAATTTAGGTGGCACGGTAGCACAGTGGTTAGCACTGCTGCTTCACAGCTCCAGGGTCCTGGGGTTCGATTCCCGGCTCGGGTCACTGTCTGTGTGGAGTTTGCACGTTCTCCTCGTGTCTGTGTGGGTTTCCTCCAGGTACTCCGGTTTCCTCCCACAGTCCAAAGATGTGCGGGTTAGGTTTATTGGCCATGCTAAGAAATTGCCACTTAGTGTCCAGGGATGCATAGGTTAGAGGGATTAGTGGGTATAATATAGAACATAGAACATTACAGCGCAGAACAGGCCCTTCGACCCACGATGTTGCGCCGACCAGTTACAAAACAATGGCCCACTAGCCTAAACCAATCCCTTTTCGTCCATAAACCTATCCACAGATCTCTTAAACGCCCCCAAACTAGACGCATTTACAACTGCAATGTAGGGATTACCTAATCCCTACAATGTAGGGATTACCTACATAATATGTAGGGATATGGGGGTAGGGCCTGGGTGGGATTATGTTTGGTGCAGACTCGATGGGCCGAAGGGCCTCTTTCTGCACTGTAGAGTTCTATGATTCCAATTTAGCGTGGACAATCCACCCAATCGGCATTGTTGGGCTGTGGGAGGAAACAGGAGGAAACTCTCAGGGAGAACATGCAGATTCCACACAGGCAGTCACCCAAGGCTGGAATCGAACCTGGGTCCCTGGCGAGGTGAGGCAGTCGTGCTAACCGCTGTGCCACCATGCTGCCCAAAGTTAAGGTCATTGCCTTTTTCCCACCGGAAGTTCTGACGGTGCCAACGCATTCTGACATGGCGTGGGACAGTAAGTCAACAATGCTGAGTTGATAACATCATGTTCTTTTCAACAAAGCATTTCATTGTTCTTACTCCCCTCCCATCCTCTCCATTTGCTCGTTGGTACCTGGGTAAACGATTTGGGCCAATCCATTGTCTTCTGCCAATTTCCTGAACGTTTGTCGATTGAGTTGTGGGTTGTTGTCTGAAATGAAACAACCGGAATTCCACATCCGGCAAAAGTTTCTTCCGGCGAGTTGAGGACTGAGTCTAAGATGTTTAACCTCGGACCATCGAGAGCAACGGTCAAAATCCGCGAGGAATGTCTTCCCTTTGAGCTTGTGAAAGTCCATCCCGAGATGTCCCTGGGACCCGGATGGGAATGAGGATATCATTCTCCTCCCTCTTGGCTATGGATTACACAGCTCCATTTTTAAAGGGCGTGTCAATCTCTGTTCACAAAACAAACTCGGAGCATCCTGCCACACACATGGGCAAAGCCTCCTTCCCCCACCACCTCCACCCAACCCGCCCCCCTCACCCCCCCCCCCCCCCCCCCCCCCGTGTGATTTTACATCGGTGAGTGGGGAGATCCCAATGTGGAGGCCCTTTAATGTTATCATAAACAAGGTTCATGACCTTTCTGGATAGAAACATCGTGACATCACTGGTGGAGGTTGGGGTGGGGAAGGGGGTTAAATCTGATTGCCGGTGAGAATCTCCTTTTCTGACTCTGAAAGGAAGTTGTGCCCACGTCGCCCTTTGCGCCCAGGACGAATGGCGGGCACAAAATTCAGGTCTAAATGCACCACAAAAAGTGTTCTTTCTGGTTGTATCACAGCTTTGGTCTGGGTCCTGCTCTACCCAAGACCGCAGGGAACTACAAAGGGTCGTGAATGAAGCCCCAATCCATCACGCAAACCAGCCTCCCATCCATTGACTCTGTCTACACTTCCCACTGCCTCGGCAAAGCAGTCAGCATAATTAAGGACCCCACGCACCCCGGATATTCTCTCTTCCACCTTCTTCCATCGGGAAGAAGATACAAAAGTCTGAGGTCATGTTCTTACCGACTCAAAAACAGCTTCATACCTGCTGCTGTCAGACGTTTGAATGGACCTACCTTGCACTAAGTTGATCTTTCTCCACACCCTCGCTATGACGCTACACTCTCTTCTTCCCTTCTCCCCTATGTGCTCGATGGGTGGGATTTTATGATCTCGCTCATCCCAAAACCATAAAGCCCCACCGGAAATCAATGGACCGTTCCATTGTCCGCCCCTCACCCAGTCTGATCCCGTGACAGGTGGTAAAATTCCGGCCTATAAACAGCCTATATTCTGCACTCTCTTCTTTCCTCCTCTATGAACGGTATGCTTTGCCTGTAGAGCGCTCAAGAAACAATACTTTTCACTGTATACCAATACATGTGACAATAATAAATCAAATCAAAACAGAATTTACGTGTTGAACAGTGACTCTCTACACTGGAGTTATGATCTGGAAGGTGCTGCCTGAAAGGACAGTTGGAACAGGTTCAATTATAGCTCTCCAAAGGCAGTTGAAGAAATACTTCGAAAGGAGAAAGTTGCCAGACAGAGGACTGGCCAAGCGCATGGTGGATTTTCAAAGTGCCAGAACAAACAAGATGGGCTGATTGGCCTCATTCAGTGCAGTGTGATTCGAGAATTCCTTTGAGACTCTGCAGTTAATTTCAAGGATTTCCCCTCAGGGTTAAATCAATATTTGCAGGGATTGATTCCTTTCCGAGTACAGTGTTTGTCCTTGTCGGTACTTGGGGGGGGGGGGTGGGGGGGTTTCGGGGGGTTTCCCTCCCAAGCTGCATTAACGCATGCAGGGAGTGTGTCCCTCCAGGTTGTATCAATGTGGCTGGTATGAACAAGGGAGCCACTCAGCTCAAGGAAAATTAGGGATGGACAACAAATGCTGGCCCACTGTTCCCATTGATGGAAGGATTGAGAACCACAGGTCATAGATTTAGGGCAATTGGCAAAAGAAGCAATGGAGACACGAGGAGAACCAGCTTCACACAGTGAGTGGTTAGGATCTGGAATGCACTGTCTGAGAGTGTGGTGGAGACAGATTCACACAGTGAGTGGTTAGGATCTGGAATGTACTGTCTGAGAGTGTGGTGGAGACAGATTCACACAGTGAGTGGTTAGGATCTGGAATGTACTGTCTGAGCGTGTGGTGGAGACAGATTCACACAGTGAGTGGTTAGGATCGGGAATGTACTGTCTGAGAGTGTGGTGGAGACAGATTCACACAGCGAGTGGTTAGGGTCTGGAATGTACTGTCTGAGAGTGTGGTGGAGACAGATTCACACAGCGAGTGGTTAGGGTCTGGAATGTACTGTCTGAGAGTGTGGTGGAGACAGATTCACACAGCGAGTGGTTAGGATCTGGAATGTACTGTCTGAGAGAGTGGTGGAGACAGATTCACACAGCGAGTGGTTAGGATCTGGAATGTACTGTCTGAGAGTGTGGTGGAGACAGATTCACACAGCGAGTGGTTAGGGTCTGGAATGTACTGTCTGAGAGTGTGGTGGAGGTAGTTACAATTGTGAATTATAAAAGATCCGCTCATTAGTTTCAATATTTTTCGGATTCCTCCATAGCTGAATATCTGCAAAGATTCTCACTTTCATTCTTCGATGTTACCAGTGAGCCGTTCCTTGAGGTGTTATCAATATTTTGCAGTCGATTCTTCCCCAGTGAGTTAATTATTATTTGACTGGAGTTTCATTCATGCGTGTATTAATGTTTACAAGAACCTCTGTCCTCTGGATTGGATTAATACTTGCAACCACTGCCCCTCTGGAATGTTGCAATATTTAACCAGAAATTCCCCCATGGAATATATTGACATTTACAAGGAATCTACCTTGGGAGAATATCAATATTTACAGGGAATCTCTGCCTCTGGAGTATTTGCAAAGGTTTCCTCAGGAACGCATCAGATTTTGCAAGAGTAGTTTCAAACTGGTTGCTAATGGGTAATGCCCATGGCTAATCTCCTCAGATGAGTGAGTCTTAATGTTCCAGCGAGATGTTTGCTCTTTATTGACATATTTGCAGGAAGCTTACACCGCAGAGCCGAAGAGAAATAAAGTTACCATAGTAAAGCAAGCAGACACTTGGAGGCAGCACTGAGAGAACAGAGAGAGTGCAAGACCCTAGGGTTTGGGAGCTAACACAGCCCGCTTGGCCTTGGGGCAATTAATGGCTGAATGGCCATTTAAGGGCTTCCGTTTACCACTGCAAGTAAAAAAAAAAAATCAACGGCCTTTATGGGGTCACACTCACCGTAGCTGGCTGACCAACACTTATTGCCCATCCCTAGTTGCCCCTGAGAAGGTGGTGTTGAGCTGCCTTCTTGAGCCGCTGCAGTCCCTGAGGTGCGGATACACTTACACACACGGTGCTCTTAGGGAGAGAGTTCCAGGATTTTAACCCAGCAACAATATATTTCCAAGTCAGGATGGTGAGTGACTGGAAGGGTGATCTCCAGGGGGTGGTGTTCCCATGTATCTACTGCCTTTTCAAAAAAAAAAATCATTTCTAGGATGTGGGTGTCGGGGGCTGGTCCAGCATTTATTGCCCATCCCTAACTACCCTCCGTTTCAGAGGGCAGTTGAGAATCAACCACATTGCGATGGTTCTGGAGTCACATGTAGGCCAGACCGGGTAAGGACGGCAGATTTCATAAGAACATAAGAAATAGGAGCAGGAGTAGGCCATCTAGCCCTTCGAGCCTGCCCCGCCATTCAATAAGATCATGGCTGATCTGTCATGGCTCAGTTCCACCTTCCCGCCCTCTCCCCATAACCCTTAATCCCTTCTCTTATCAAAAACCCATCAACCCGTTCCTTAAAAATATTTAGCGAGGCAGCCTCCACCACTTCAACGGGCAGAGAATTCCAGAGATTCACCACCCTTTGAGTGAAGAAGTTCCTCCTCAACTCTGTTCTAAACCGCCCCCCCCTTTATCTTGAGGCTGTGCTCCCTAGTCCTACTGTCTTTTTTGAGCGGGAAGAGTCTCTCCACCTCTATCCTATCCATCCCATTCATCATCTCCTTCCCTAAAGGACCATTAGTGAACCAGATGGGTTTTTCCAATGGGTTTCACAGCCACCCTTAAGTTTTAAATTCCAGATTTTTATTGAATTCAAATCTGCTGTGGTGGGATTTGAACCGCGGTTGCCAGACCTTGCCCAGGGGATCTGAATTACGAATCCAGTGAAACTAACACATGCCACTGCCCTGCCATCCAAATTGGTAGTGTTCGTGGGTTTGGAAGGTGCTGTCTGTGGAGCCTTGGTGAGTTGCTGCAGTGCTCCTTGTAGATGGTACACGCTGCTACCACTGGGTGTCGGTGGTGGAGGGAATGGACGGAGAGTGCGTTGATAAAGTGGGCTGCTTTATCCAGGATGGCGTCAAGCCTGTTAAATCAGGAAATAGATTTCCATTCCACTGGTTCAAGGTAGCACGGAGACCACTGAGCTCGATTGCAGTGTCCATCTGCGCTTGTCCTAATCCGACCAGGTTAAGGTCCAACAGGTTTATTTGGAATCACGAGCTTTCGGTGCACTGCTCCTCGATCAGGTGAGTGGAGAGGTAGGTTCACAAACACGGCATAGAACATAGAACATAGAACACTACAGCACAAACAGGCCCTTCGGCCCTCGGGTTGCGCCGATCACATCAACCCCACCAATCTATAGACCTATCTATAACCCCCAATCCCATTAAACCCCATATACTCATCCAGAAGTCTTTTAAAAGACCCCAGCGAGTTCGCCTCCACCACCACTGACGGCAGCCGATTCCATTCACTCACCACCCTCTGAGTGAAAAACTTACCCCTAACATCACCTCTGTACTTCCCTCCCCGCACCTTAAATCTGTGTCCTCTCGTAGCGACCATTTCAACCCGGGGAAATAGCCTCTGAGAGTCCACCCTATCTATTCCTCTCAACATTTTATAAACTTCTATCAGGTCGCCTCTCAACCTTCGCCTCTCTAGGGAAAAAGAGTCCCAGCTCCCTCAACCTATCTTCATAAGGCATGCCTCCCAGTCCAGGCAACATCCTTGTAAATCTCCTCTGCACCCTTTCAATAGCTTCTACGTCTTTCCTATAGTGAGGCGACCAGAACTGCGCACAGTACTCCAAATGAGGCCTGACGAGGGTCCTGTAAAGTTGCAGCATTACCTCCCGACTCCTAAACTCAATCCCTCGATTAATGAAGGCCAGTACACCATACGCCTTCTTGATAGACTTGATAGATAGACAAAGAGAAATTTGCAAGATAATTACAGATTGGATTATCTTCCAGTCGTGTCATTGCCTATTTATGATGCGTTTGTAAACCAACCTCCATTCACCTGATGAAGGAGCAAGCGCTCCGAAAGCTCGCGATTCCAGATAAACCTGTTGGACTTTAACCTGGCGTGGTGGGATTTCTTACTGTGCCCACCCCAGTCCAACGCCGGCATCTCCACATCATGTCCCAACTGGGAGGCAGAAGCGAATACAAGCAAGGATCCCTTCACCGCGGCTCAGTAAAGCTGTCAGGTCCTCAGACTGACCACACAGCTCTGCTGAGATTCAGTCGCTCTGCAATATCGACATTCTAACTGAAGCTTACGACCCATGGCTGGCTTTCAGTGGTTGCAGCGGAGACTGCAAGGCATAAATTTTGATTCTGGAGCCATTAATTTTTCATGCAACCCTGCTAGACTATTAATTGAACATTCGATATGAAATACTGTTCAACCCGCTCAGGTGAGATATTTTCCATGCAAATCGTTCGACTCGAAAATAATTGAAATTTCCTGGAATGTGCTTGTAAAGCAGCAGGAATAGCAGTTTCGGTCAATGCCACGACCTCTCGGCACTGGGGCTAACGTGAAACCTCTGAGGAGCAGTTACTGTTGGAATATAGGAAGGCCAGGAACCAGTGTATGTGCGGCAAAGCTCCCACAAAGATTAGATATTGGTGGTTTGAGTTATAAGGAGAGGCTGGAGAGACTGAAGCTTTTCTCACCGGAGCATAGGAGGTTTAAGGATGATCTTATGTAAAGGTCTATAACATAATAGAACATAGAACATTACAGCGCAGAACAGGCCCTTCGGCCCACGATGTTGCGCCGACCAGTTACAAAACCAATGACCCACTAGCCTATACCAATCCCTTTTCGTCCATAAACCTATCCACAGATCTCTTAAACGCCCCCAAGCTAGGCGCATTTACAACTGCAGCAGGCAGGGCATTCCAGTCCCTCACCACCCTCTGGGTAAAGAACCTATCCCTGACATCTGTCCTATAACTACCCCCCCTTAATTTAAAGCCATGCCCCCCTCGTGCTAGCTTTCTCCATCTGAGGAAAAAGGCTATCACTGTCCACCCTATCTAAACCTCTAATCATCTTATATGTTTCAATGAGATCCCCTCTTAGCCGCCTTCTTTCCAACGAAAACAACCCCAAATCTCTCAGTCTCTCCTCAATGAGGGCCAGAGATCAGCTAGACGGTCAATTTCGTTTCCCAAAGGTAGGGGAGTCTAAAACTAAAGGGCACAGGTTTAAAGGAGATGTATGATGCAAGTTTTTTTTTAATGATTGGGTGCCTGGAACTCGCTGCTGGGGGAGGTTGTGGAACCAGATACAATAGGGACTTTTAAGCAGCTTCTGGACATGAATAGGATGGGAACAGAGGGATATGGTCCCCGGAAGGGTAGGGGGTTTTAATTGAGATGGGCAGCATGATCGGCACAGGCTTGGAGGGCCGAAGGGCCTGTTCCTGTGCTGTACTTTTCTTTGATTTACTTTGTGAAGTTAGTTCTTTTATTGCTTGCAACTGGAGTATCCTTCCTACCAGGTGAACATGGCTGACTCCTGCTCCCAATTCTGTATCGGTTTTTGCAATGTTGGCTGAGGGATGAATACTGAGTGGGGCTGCCCATGGCTGCTCTCGTTCTTCATCAAAAGAGTGGCCCTGAGATCTTTAACATCTATCAGCATGGACAACCACTGCTCAACATCACATCTGAATGATGGCACCTCTGACAGTGCGGCACTCCCTCAGCACTGACCCTCTGACAGTGCGGCGCTCTCTCAGCACCGACCCTCTGGCAGTGCGGCACTCCCTCAGCACTGACCCTCTGACAGTGCGGCACTCCCTCAGCACTGACCCTCTGACAGTGCGGCACTCCCTCAGCACTGACCCTCTGACAGTGCGGCGCTCTCTCAGCACCGACCCTCTGACAGTGCGGCACTCCCTCAGCACTGACCCTCTGACAGTGCGGCGCTCCCTCAGCACTGACCCTCTGACAGTGCGGCACTCCCTCAGCACTGACCCTCTGACAGTGCGGCGCTCCCTCAGCACTGACCCTCTGACAGTGCGGCACTCCCTCAGCACTGACCCTCTGACAGTGCGGCGCTCCCTCAGCACTGACCCTCTGACAGTGCGGCGCTCCCTCAGCACTGACCCTCTGACAGTGCGGCATTCCCTCAGCACTGACCCTCTGACAGTGCGGCACTCCCTCAGCACTGACCCTCTGACAGTGCGGCACTCCCTCAGCACTGACCCTCTGACAGTGCGGCACTCCCTCAGCACTGCACCAGGAATCCTTAAGATCCTGTGCTTAGATCTCTGGAGTGGAATTTGAATCCCAACTCAAGAAGTGAGAGCTGACACTCCCCATTGCAATTTTTGGCTTAATTTGTGCAACTGATCCAGTGTGAAATGCATACTTGTGAATGACCTCGTTCCACCGCAGAATAGGGCGACGGTGGAAAGAGACATTTCGTGGTTCTTTTACTTTGTTCTGATCATGGGATATGGGTGTCATTGGCTGGGCTTTCATTTGTCCCCCATCCCTATTTGTCCTTGAACTGAGTGGCTTGTGAGACCATTGAACCATAGAATCATAGAAAGATTACAGTGCTGATAAAGGCCACTCAGCCCATCATGTCTGCCCCAGCCAAAAAGAAACTGGCTGCTCGCTTTAATCCCATTTTCCTTCACTTGGTCTGTAGATTTTGCAGGTTCCAGCTCTTACACATCCAGGTTCCTTTGAAATGAGTTGAGTGTTTTCGCCTCAACCAATTTAAGAGTCAACCGCGTTGCTGTGGCTCTGGAGTCACGTGTAGGCCAGACCAGGGTAAGGACGGCAGATTTCCTTCCCTAAAATAATCGGTCTGAGAATCGGTTTAGAATTCAGTAAAGAAGGACCAAGGGACTGATTAAGTAGGGGAAAATATAGTACGAAAGTAAGCTTGTAGGGAACATAAAGACTAACACTAAGAGTTTCTATAGATATGTGAAGAGAAAGAGGTTGGTGAAGACAAATGTAGGTCCCCTACAGACAGAAATGGGGGAATGTATAAAAGGGAACAGAGAAATGGCCGAGAAACTGAACACATATTTTGGTTCTGTCTTCACAAAAGAGGATACAAATCAGATACTAGAAATGTTGGAGAATGTAAGATTTACATTTCGTCCATAAACCTATTCTGTGGATAGGTTTATGGACGAAAAGGGATTGGTTTTCTGTGCATAGGTTTATGGACGAAAAGGGATTGGTTTAGGCTAGTGGGTCATTGTTTTGTAACTGGTCGGCGCAACATCGTGGGCCGAAGGGCCTGTTCTGCGCTGTAATGTTCTATGTTCTATGTTCTAAAGGACATTAGTGAACCAGATGGGTTTTTCCGACAATGGTTTCATGGTCACCATTACTGAGACTAGTTTTATATTCCAGATTTATTAATTGAATTTGAATTCTAAGAATGGAACCCAGGTCCCTGGCGCGGTGAGGCAGAGTGCTAACCACGGTGCCACCGTGCGTGAGTGTAAAATGTTCTTGAAGGTAGTATCTCCACTTGTTTAAAACCTTTCCTTTTACGGCCACTTTATTGAGTTTACATAAGAACATAAGAAATAGGAGCAGGAGTAGGCCATCTGGCCCTTCGAGCCTGCCCCGCCATTCAATAAGATCATGGCTGATCTGTCATGGCTCAGCTCCACCTTCCCGCCCTCTCCCCATAACCCTTAATCCCTTCTCTTATCAAAAACCCATCAACCCGCTTCTTAAAAATATTTAGCGAGGCAGCCTCCACCACTTCAACGGGCAGAGAATTCCAGAGATTCACTACCCTTTGAGTGAAGAAGTTCCTCCTCAACTCCGTTCTAAACCGCCTCCCCTTTATCTTGAGGCTGTGCCCTCTAGTCCTACTGTCTTTTTTGAG
>CM075730.1:113873061-113883061 GCA_037974335.1 Prionace glauca | reverse complement strand
ACTGAAAATAAGTGAAAGTGCTGAAGCAGCTGGCTTTGTATTTCCTGCCTTTCACACGGTGAGCTGTAATTTTGTGACACTTGGATAACTGCCAATTACCTGGAGGATGTTGCAGACTCAACGATTTGATTGCATTCCTCCTGATTCAACACCTCTTGTCTCCAGTTTGCTACCGAGTGTCAGGAAGCTGTCGATGCGCTCTCTGCGTAAGCAAGATCTTATCAAGTGTCTCGAATGTGAGCGGCTAATTGTGATGAACATTTCGCTGCCCTCTAATCGACCTTGGCTTTAGTGGGACCCTACCTGAGTCAGAATGTTGAGTGAAGCTTGCTGTGCACTGTCGGGTGTGTCACCATTCAGGTCAGACGTTGAATCCGGGCCCTCGTTCTGGCCCGGGATGAAAGTTATTCCCCACGGGTGGCACAGTGGTTAACATCATTTAGAGTATCCGTGAGCAGTTTTGGACCCTGAGGAAGGATTTGCCGGCCTCGGAAAGAGTCCGGAGGAGGTTCACAGGAATGATCCCTGGAATGAAGAGCTTGATGTATGAGGAGTGTTTGGAGACTCTGGTCTGTACTCGCTGGAGTTTAGAAGGAGGAGGTGGGGGGGGGGGGGGTATCTTATTGAAACTTACAGGAAATTGCGAAGGCCCTGGATAGAGTGGACGTGGAGAGTCGTTTCCGTTGGAAGGAAAAACTATAACCAGAGGGCACAACCTCAGGCTAAAGGGATGATCCTTTAAAACAGAGATGAGGAGGAATTTCTTCAGCCAGAGAGAGAGAGACGAATCTGTGGAACTCTTTACCACGGAAAGCTGTGGAGGGCAGGTCATTGAGTGTCTTTAAGACAGAGATAGATAGATTAATAAGGGGATCAGGGGTTATGGGGAAAAGGCAGGGGAATGAGGATGAGAAAAACATCAGCCATGATTGAATGGCAGTGCAGACTCAATGGGCCGAGTGGCCTAATGTGTCAGGCTCAAGGAAGACAGTAAGATGCTGAACTGACAAGAAGGATGTTGTTTAAGTTTATTTATTTATTCATGTCACAAGTCGTCTCACATTAACACTGCAATGAAGTTACAGTGAAAATCTCCTAGGTCGCCATGCTCCTGCGCCTGTTCGGGTTACACTGAGGGAGAATTTAGCACGGCCAATGCACCCTAACCAGCACATCTTTCGGACTGTGGGAGGAAACCAGAGAACCTGGAGGGAAACCCACGCAGACATGGGGAGAACGTACAAACTCCGCACAGTGACCCAAGCCAAGATTCAAACCCTGGCCCTCAACTCAAACAACGGGGGAAGGTTGCTGTCTAAGACCTTCCACCAAGGGGATAGTAACTGCGTAGAACTCCTCCTGCCAGGCTCAATGCCTGTCATGGAATTAACATTCTAAATATCAAGACATTGCAGTTACGCTGAGGCAGACGAGACCGTGAGAAATTACATCTCGTTGCACTCTCCTTCATTTCCTATTGAGATAGAAACGTAGAACAGTACAGCACGGTCCAGGCCCTTCGGCCCTCAATGTTGTGCCAAACTATGTCCAAACCCAAGATCAAGCTATCCCACTCCCTATCATTCTGGTCTGCTCCATGTGCCTATCCAATAATTGCTTGAAAAGTTCCTAAAGTGTCCGACTCCACTATCACAGCAGGCAGTCTATTCCACACCCCAACCACTCCCTGAGCAAAGAACCTACCTCAGACATCCCTCCTATATCTCCCTCCATGAACCTTATAGTTATGCCCCCTAGTAACAGCTATATCCACCCGAGGAAATAGTCTCCACACGTCCACTCTATCTTCCCCCTCATCACCTTACAAACCTCTATTAAACCTCATTTTCATAAATGACCTGGATGAGGAAGTGGAGGGATGGGTTAGCAAGTTCGCTGATGACACGAAGGTCGGCGGTGTTGTGGATGGTCTGGAAGGATGTCAAAAGTTGCAGCAGGACATAGATAGGATGCAGGAATGGGCGGAGAAGTGGCAGATGGACTTCAACGCGGACAAATGTGTAGTCGCCCATTTCGGCAGAACCAACGGGATGAACGAGTACACTATCAAGGGCAGGGGTCTTAGTAGCGTTGAAGAGCAGAAGGATCTCGGAGTCCGGGTCCCACAGGACTCTTAAATCGGCCTCACAGGTGGAGGAGGTGGTCAAGAAGGCGTATGGTGTACTGGCCTTCATTAATCGAGGGATTGAGTTTAGGAGTCGGGAGGTAATGCTGCAACTTTACAGGACCCTCGTCAGGCCTCATTTGGAGTACTGTGCGCAGTTCTGGTCGCCTCACTATAGGAAAGACGTAGAAGCTATTGAAAGGGTGCAGAGGAGATTTACAAGGATGTTGCCTGGACTGGGAGGCATGCCTTATGAAGTTAGGTTGAGGGAGCTGGGACTCTTTTCCCTGGAGAGGCGAAGGTTGAGAGGCGACCTGATAGAAGTTTATAAAATGTTGAGAGGAATAGATAGGGTGGACTCTCAGAGGCTATTTCCCCGGGTTGAAATGGTCGCTACGAGAGGACACAGATTTAAGGTGCGGGGAGGGAAGTACAGAGGTGATGTTAGGGGGTAAGTTTTTCACTCAGAGGGTGGTGAGTGAATGGAATCGGCTGCCGTCGTCGGTGGTGGAGGCGAACTCGCTGGGGTCTTTTAAAAGACTTCTGGATGAGTATATGGGGTTTAATGGGATTGGGGGTTATAGATAGGTCTATAGATTGGTGGGGTTGATGTGATCGGCGCAACTCGAGGGCCGAAGGGCCTGTTTGTGCTGTAATGTTCTATGTTCTATGTTCTAAATCGCCTCTCATCCTCCTCCACTCCAAAGAGAAAAGCCTCAGCTCCCCTCTACCTTTCCTCATTGGACCTACCCTCCAAACCAGGCAGCATCCTGGTAAATCTCCTCTGCACTCTCTCTCCAATGTTTCCACATCCTTCTTATATTGAGCTGACCAGAACAGGTATCTTAACAATGTGCTGTTACCAATTTATTATATCTTCGGGGGTGGGGGGGCAGAAAGAACGGTGGTTGGGGATCAGCAGTTAAAATAACTGCACTGTCACAGTGTCTGAAAAGTTAGCGGTGGTTTGGTTCGGAAGTTGCTGAACTCAGCGGTGAGACTGTGAAATAGACAAGGGGATTAAGGGTTATGGGGAGAGGGCGGGGAAAGTGGAACTGATCCACGACAGATCAGCCATGATCTTATTGAATGGCGGGGCAGGCTCGAAGGGCAGATGGCCTACTCCTGCTCCTATTTCTTACGTTCTTATGTTCTTATGAAATGTGTAAGTGAATGGTGAGATGCAGTTCCTAAAGCTTATACTGATCTCCGTTAGAAGGCCGCAGCGGTGGGGGAGTGTGGAGGGAGAAAAGTCAGCTGGAGAGCAAGGTGCGGAATTAAAATGAGAGGCGGCTCGGGGTCGATACTGGTGCGCTGAACTGCAGTGACCCAATCTGCTCCTGGTTTCCCCAGGGTAAAAGGAGGCAGCAGGCACCACGGGAAATAAAGCGGAGAGAAATAAATCACTGCTTCTAATGGAAGGAGTGGCGGGGGCTGGGGTGGGGGTGGCAGAAGGAGACCATTTGGCCCATCGAGCCTGCACCGACCCACAATCCCTATCTTCATAACCCTTAAGTGTTTACCCCAGCTAGTCCCCCTGACGCCAAGGGACAGTTTAGCACGGCCAATCTACCTAACCCGCCCCATCTTTGGACTGTGGGAGGAAACCCACGCAGACACGGGGAGAACGTGCGAACTCCACACAGACAGTGACGCAAGTCGGGAATCGAACCCGGGGTCCCTGGCGCTGTGAGGCAGCAGTAAGAAGTCTCACAACACCAGGTTAAAGTCCAACAGGTTTATTTGTTAGCTGTGAGGCTGCAGTGCTAACCACTGTGCCACCGTGCTGCCTCTTAGATACATCGAGTCACTACAGTGCAGAAGGAGGCCATTCGCCCCTTCGAGTCTGCACTGACCACATCCCACCCAGGCCCTACCCCTGTAACCCCTGATATTTACCTTGCTAATGCCCCCCTCACATTAAGGGGCAATTTAGCACGGTCAATCCACCTACCTTTTCTTTATTCATTCATTCATGGCTGGCCAGTATTTATTGCCCAATAATAGTTGCTCGAAGGCAGTTGAGATTCAACCCACATTGCTGTAACTCTGGAACCACATGTAGGCCAGACCGGGTAAGGACAGCAGATTTCCTTCCCCAAAGGACATTAGTCAACCAGATGGGGTTTTTCCGACAATTGGTTCCATGGTCATCAGTAGATTCTTAATTCCAGATATTTTTTATTGAATTCAGATTCCACCATCCGCCGTGACGGGATTCGAACCCGGGGTCCCCAGAACGTTGGCTGAGTTTCTGAAATTAGTAGTCTAGTGATAATACCGCCTCCCCCAGCCCATCGTCGGACTGTGGAAGGAAACCGGAGCACCCGAGGAAACTCACGCGGGGAGGACGAGCAAACTCTGCATGGACCGTGACCCAAGCTGGGAATTGAACCCGGGTCCCTGGCGCTGTGAGGCAGCCACGCTAACCCAGTGTGCCACCCTCGAGGGGCAGCTCCTGCGCTTGCACGGGAAGGCGCAGTGAGGATGGGATGATGGAGGAGAGCAGCAGGATATCACGGGGGGAAGGGTCCCTACAGAATGCTGATAAAGAAGGGACAGTGACTGGTGCCAGGAAAAATTCCTCTTGACTGTTTGTAGGACCACGCTGCGCAGAAATGGGCTGCTGCACTGCGTACTTTACAACAATGATTGAAAGTATTGCGTTGGGCCTCAAGCATTGATGGGGTGAGGGGCGGGATGGGGGAGTCCTGAGGTCATGGAAGGTGCTACATCAATGCAACTCTTTCCTCCTTTGCTGGCAGCCTGGATGAAAGATTTGCAAAACAACAGAAAGCAGTGAATGTGGCTCAAACAAAGAGGTTTCAGTGTTGGTAACTTGAAGGACAGTATCTAAATCATTCATCTGAAAGATAAGTGAGTGTGTTTTGCAAAACGTCCCATAAATCTATGAAAGTATACGAAGCAGCAATTTCAACTGGACGGTTGTCTGGCTGACTATCACCAACTCGGGACCATTCTGCAAACTCAACAAAACTTTTCCATTTGCCAGTGCATTGTAATGAAGTCATTACTTTGCATTTATCTGTCGAGCTACCTTGACAATCGTTACTGAGCCATAACATTAGAACCACTCAACAATCCTACTTTTCCGGAGTCCATTCTCCCCTATAGTTTCGTTTAAAGTTTATTAATTTATTAATCATAAGTGAGGCTAACATTAACACTGCGATGAATTTACTGTGAAAATCCCTAGTCGCCACTGTCCGGGTACACTGAGGGAGAACTTAGCACGACCCACGTATCCTAACCAGCACGTCTTTCGGACTGTGGGAGGAAACCGGAGCACCCGGAGGAAACCCAAGCAGACACGGGGAGAAGGTGCAAACTCCGCACAGGCAGTGACCCGAGCCGGGAATCGAAGCCGGGTCCCTGTCGCTGTGAGGGAGCAGTGCTAACCCACTGTGCCACCCCACTTAATCCTCTCTCACACCCCATGTACACTTCCCCCCCCCCTATCACTGACCAATAATGACCAATGTTGTAAAAATCCATCTGGTTCACTAATATTCTTTGGGGAAGGAAATCTGTTGTCCTTACTCGGTCTGGCCTACATGTGACTCCAGACCCCCAGCAATGTGGTTGCCTCTAACTGCCGCCTGAAATGGCGAGCGAGACACTCGATTCGGGCAGTTAGGGATGGGCAACAAATGCTGGACTTGACATCAACCACCCCATCAAAGAATAAAATCTATTTGTATTAAATTCATTCCCCTCTTCCATTCTGGCTGTCTATCTATTTCCTATCCTTCTGTATTCTGATGGAGGTAATAAGAACATAAGAACATAAGAAATAGGAGCAGGAGTAGGCCATCTGGCCCCTCGAGCCTGCCCCACCATTCAATAAGATCATGGCTGATCTGTCGTGACTCAGCTCCACTTTCCCGCCCTCTCCCCATAACCCTTAATCCCTTCTCTTATCAAGAACCCATCAACCCGCTTCTTAAAAATATTTAGCGAGGCAGCCTCCACCACTTCAACGGGCAGAGAATTCCAGAGATTCACCATCCTTTGAGTGAAGAAGTTCCTCCTCAACTCTGTTCTAAACCGCCTCCCCTTTACCTTGAGCCTGTGCCCCCTAGTCCTACTGTCTTTTTTGAGCGGGGAAGAGTCTCTCCACCTCTATCCTATCCATCCCATTCATCATCTTATGCGTCTCAATGAGATCTCCCCTCATTCTTCTAAACTCTAACGAGTACAAGCCTAGTTTATTCAGCCTCTCCTCATAGCTCAATCCCCTCAACTCCGGTATCAGCCTAGTAAACCTCCTCTGCACTCCCTCCAGGGCCAAAATATCTTTTCCACCTACAGTTTATGCGATGAAGGTAAGTAAAATAGCAAGGGGGGTAACACAGTGGTTAGCACTGCTGCTTCACAGCTCCCAGGGACTTGAGTTCAATTCCCCGGCTTAGGTCACTGTCTGCGGGGAGTTTGCGCATTCTCCTCATGTCTGCGTGGGTTTCCTTCACAGTTCAAAGATGTACAGATCAGATCGATTGGCCGTGCTAAAAAGATTGTCCCTTAGTGTCCTAGAGGGATTAGCTTGTAAATATGTAGGGATATGGGGGTAGGGCTGGGTGGGGTTGTGGTTGGTACAGACTTGATGGGCCCAATGGCCTCTTTCTACACTGTGGGGTTCTGTGAAAGGCTCAGGAGGAAGCGAGATAGGTTCAGGATAGATCATGTAGGGTCCATTCATTCCTCAGAATAGGCGTAGAAGGCACTAATAGGAAGTTGAATCCCTTTTATTGAGCAGCGCTTGACATGTTACAGAAAGCAATAAAACTGATTTACTGGGAGAGAAGAGAGAGAGAGAGATTCCAGGAAAAGTCATTCCTAACACAGACTTAATCTAAACCTTACATTGCCCACAAATAGCTACAGAGAGCATTGTAACTTTTTAGTTATATGTATTACGAAATTACTTGGTATAAGCAGTGTCTCTAACTTTCGTAAACAATTTGCAGCTGTGGACATGAAGGTTTTGTTTCGGCTGATGAGAAAGCCGTTTTTGGAGAGCATTGCAATTTCAAAGAACGCAGACAATTTCTGAGCTATTCTCAGCAGCCCAGCTGAGTTTTAAAATGTGGCTAAGGCGGCATTTAAGCTTAGCAGAGTTAGTTACATCAGCAGAAATACCTTAAAATGAAATCTTTTGCGTAAGTAAAGCAAACCACGCAACGGGGCACGGCAGATGAGAAACAGAAAGGTAGGTTGATAAATTAGGTATGGTCAGAGGAGGTTAGAAGTACGAGCAGCGACATGGACAGTTGGGCTGGACTCAGTGCGATTCAATGTCCTGTGGCAGATGTCAGATTTTGATTGGTACTGATGCTGTGAAGCACCCTGGAATGGCAGCACAGTGGCACAGTGGTTTAGTGCTGCTGCCTCACAGTGCCAGGGACCCGGGTTCGATTCCCGGTGACGCAGTGGTTAACACTGCTGCCTCACAGCGCCAGGGACCTGGGTTCGATTCCAGTGGTACAGTGGTTAGCACTGCTGCCTCACAGTGCCAGGGACCCGGGTTCCATTCCCGGTGACACAGTGGTTAACACTGCTGCCTCACAGCGCCAGGACCTGGGTTCGATTCCCGGTGACACAGTGGTTAACACTGCTGCCTCACAGCGCCAGGGACCCGGGTTCCATTCCCGGTGACACAGTGGTTAACACTGCTGCCTCACAGCGCCAGGGACCTGGGTTCGATTCCCAGTGGTACAGTGGTTAGCACTGCTGCCTCACAGCGCCAGGGGACCTGGTTTTGATTCCCGGTGACACAGTGGTTAGCGCTGCTGCCTCACAGCGCCAGGGACCTGGGTTTGATTCCCAGTGGTACAGTAGTTAGCACTGCGTTAGCACTGCTGCCTCACAGCGCCAGGGACCTGGGTTTGATTCCCGGTGACACAGTGGTTAGCACTGCTGCCTCACAACGCCAGGGACCTGGGTTCGATTCCCAGTGGTACAGTGGTTAGCACTGCTGCCTCAGAGCACCAGGGACCTGGGTTCGATTCCCAGTGGTACAGTGGTTAGCACTGCTGCCTCACAGCGCCAGGGACCCGGGTTCGATTCCCGGTGACACAGTGTGTTAGCACTGCTGCCTCACAGCGCCAGGGACCCGGGTTCGATTCCCAGTGACACAGTGGGTTTAGCACTGCTGCCTCACAGCGCCAGGGACCCGGGTTCGATTCCCAGTGGTACAGTAGTTAGCACTGCTGCCTCACAGCGTCAGGGACCCCGTGTTCGATTCCCAGTGGTACAGTAGTTAGCACTGCTGCCTCACAGCGTCAGGGACCCGGGTTCGATTCCCAGTGGTACAGTAGTTAGCACTGCTGCCTCACAGCGTCAGGGACCCGGGTTCGATTCCAGTGGTACAGTAGTTAGCACTGCTGCCTCACAGCGTCAGGGACCCGGGTTCGATTCCCGGTGACACAGTGGGTTAGCACTGCTGCCTCACAGTGCCAGGGACCTGGGTTCGATTCCCAGTGGTACAGTGGGTTAGCACTGCTGCCTCACAGCACCAGGGACCCGGGTTCGATTCCCAGTGACACAGTGGTTAGCACTGCTGCCTCACAGCGCCAGGGACCCGGGTTCGATTCCCGTGACACAGTGGTTAGCACTGCTGCCTCACAGCACCAGGGGACCCGGGTTCGATTCCCAGTGACACAGTGGTTAGCACTGCTGCCTCACAGCGCCAGGGACCCAGGTTCGATTCCCGGTGACACAGTGGGTTAGCACTGCTGCCTCACAGCGCCAGGGACCCAGATTCGATTCCCAGTGACACAGTGGTTAGCACTGCTGCCTCACAGCGCCAGGGACCCAGGTTCCATTCCCAGTGACACAGTGGTTAGCACTGCTGCCTCACAGCACCAGGGACCCAGGTTCCATTCCCAGTGACACAGTGGGTTTAACACTGCTGCCTCACAGCGCCAGGGACCCAGGTTCCATTCCCAGTGACACAGTGGTTAACACTGCTGCCTCACAGCACCAGGGACCGGGTTCGATTCCCGGTGACACAGTGGTTAGCACTGCTGCCTCACAGCGCCAGGGACCTGGGTTCAATTCCCGATTTAGGTCACTGTCTATGCGGAGTCTGCACATTCGTAGAATCAGAGAGTGATAGAATCCTTGCAGTGCAGAAAGAAGCCATTCGGCCCATTGAGTCTTCAGAGGATCCTATCTCCTTAACCTCCACATATTTACCCCCCTAATCCCCCTGACACAAAGGGACAAATTAAAATGGCCATTCACCAACCCTGCACAGATTAGGAAGGAGCTGGGTGGAAACTGGAGCGCCTGAAGGAAACCCACGTAGACACAGGAGAATGTGCAGACCACATAGACAGTGACCCGAGGCCAGAATTGAGCCTGGGTCCCTGGCACTGTGTAGCACAGTAGTGCTAACCACTGTGCCACCATTCTCCCTGTGTCTGCGTGGGTTTCCTTCAGTGCTTACTCCCCACAGTCCAAAAGATGTGCAGGTTAGGTGCATTGGTCATACTAAATTCCCCCACAGTGTACCCGGAGTGTGACAACCGTGGGATTTTCACAGTAACTTCATTGCAGTGTTAATGTGAGCCTATTTGTGACGCGAATAAACAGACTTAAACATTTGCTGATGTTAAAGGCGCTATATAAATGGAACTTCTTGTTGACTGCACTTGTTGAATTACAAAGTTGAGCAGTGCCTACACGATCTAACTTTCTGCTTCTGTAAGTGATGTCTTAATCCATTTATGTTGTAACATTCATCACCGTTCCATTATGTGTGCAGTTTGGACGATACACAGGATAAAGGATGAAGTAAATCAAGGTCGAGGCAGGATATGAAGGAGATGGCAAGCACACAGTGAGCACGTG